>OY735230.1:29155897-29188397 GCA_963457665.1 Thysanoteuthis rhombus | reverse complement strand
TTCCTGGAAATACTGAGGGAATTCGGAGCCTATTTGATATCCTTTCCAGTCAAATGCTTGTTTTAAAGAAGAATTTTCTCTTTGGGCTTTACGCCTGACCCTCGTCTTGAATCATATGAGCCAGGATCTTGCAATGAACATCATGGAATTCAAGTCGCAGTCAGCGATTGTAGCCTTCTGTAGTAGGCATCTAGGTTCTCTCCTGAGTTTTGTATTGCTTGCCAAAATTTGAAAATTTCATATGAATTGTTAATCTTCAGTCTAAACTGTTGTGTTAGTAATAGTTTAACTCTGTATTTCAGCCGGTACTTTTAACCCAACTGATACAGCATCGATCTCTTTTTCTTCGTCTGTGAAACTGTCTAAGATGTCATGTACTTCATTCCCAGTATTAATGGAGGAGCATTGCTTTCTATTTTTTGTTGTTATCCACATTTAATGCACATACAGGCTCTCAAATCAGTCTATCCATTCTTTCCATCTGAGACTTGTTGTGTACTCATCGTAGTGAATTGCAAACGGTGGAAATGAAGTTAGTCTGATTGCCATTTTGTTGTTGAAACTTGGTTCATTTAGGAAATCTCATCATTGTCACCAAAATGAAGTGTTTCTTTCAGTTTGTAAGGAAACACACTCTGAAAGGGGATAATAGAAAGAGAGAACATAAAGACAGAAAGTATGTTTGCTCACTTGTGCAGATAAAATAAAAAAAGCAAGGGAAATAATTCCAAATAAGAAATAATATCTCTTCTGTATCAAATATCTACTATATTACAGTTATCATAATACAGCAAAAATGTTACCTGTCATTTTTAACATTTTCTATGTTAGTAATAATATATCTATAAATAATGAATACAACTAAGTGTTATGAACGTTTTCAATATTGTGAACTGTGGGTAACCTTGTTATGTATTCTCTAAATTGTTTGCTCTTGTTTATTTTTATTCTATATGTCTTTTTCAGCATCGTCTTGGTGCTGACCTTCAATATGGCCTCCTGGATACTCTGAAACGGGAATTGGATAATGTCTCATCAACAAAATGTGGCCAAGTTCGCTATATATTCAGCAAATGGATAGAAAAGGAGATATTAAACAGCCCCACAGAAAATGGACACCGGTGAAAGGTCAACCTCCAGTTTAGGGCAGAGAATCTTAAAATTTTACCCTATCTGTATAATAATCATTATATTAAGGGATTTACAAACTTCTTTTCCCAATAATGAAAAAAAATAATTGTTTTGAAGATGCGTTGGAGAATATGAACATTGCAATATTATCTTACGAATGGTGGAATATTGAAGTTTTAAAAAAAAATTTTTTTCATTCAATAACCTTAAACTTTCTGAAGATTTATTGAGGAAGTAAGAAATGACATCACAAAATTCTCACAAACGCTTCCATTCACAGCAGTATTATGGATTTGTCGAGGGTCTGAACATCTGAAAACTAACATGGCATTTCATGAAGTTTCTGACTTGGAAAATCTGTTAAAATAAAGTAGTTTCAAGCCTATATGCAGGCATTTACTCATTGGTCAAATCTACTCTTGTTCTTCGTACAAAGAATGATAATTTTGAAAAAAATAAGTCCTCTTTTACAGTGAAAGCTAGAATTTTGTGCTTAATTTTTTTGTCATCATTAGAACTTGGCTTTATGAGAAGTAAAAGATATTCTCATTTCTTTCTTCTTTGCTGCAACATTTCAAACATTTTGTTTGAAAGGAGACTAAAAAATCTGGGAAGTATAAAAGTCCCTGACAGAAAATGGTTGAAATAGATAGAAAGAATGGCAATTACATGTTTATTAAGACTTTTAACTCAGAGACACAGGATTTTTTTTTTTTTTTTTCTATTTCTTGACAAGAAATTCAAAGGTTATCAAAATAGGTTAAAAGAAAAAATGGTTGTTAAAGATTTTTAACATTTTTGTTTTTCAAATTTTATGCAAACTTTTTTGTACATAAAATTAAAATTCATCCTGGGATTTTTTGTGAATATGAAAAAATTACACAAAATGAATATAATTATAATATATTTTAAGAATTGAAAAAATTTTTCTTTTAGTTCATCAAGATTAAGTATTTATGGAGCCCAAGTTGAAAACAATTACTCACCAAACCATGTGTCCCCTTTCAAAGAGGCATTATTGATTTCAATGTTACTACATTTGCTACAGTTACATATCATGCATAGTTTAATATCACGAGAGTGCTTGTGAAATGGCACTTTAATTGAAATCCTTTCTTCTTTTTTTTTCCCCCCCCACTGGAATTCTCAAATAGAATGTCTCTTGGTTTTCAGATTCATTCAGTTTTCAAAAAAGGGATTTTGTTTGTTGATACAACAAAAATGAAGACTAATGATCAATTGTTCTGATTAATTTGTTTAAAGTTGCTCTGTAGTGTTCTTTGTGGGCTCTGTGAAACAAAACTTTTTCATTTCTGTTCTATGGTGAATTATTTTTGTACGACAGAAGATTCAGTAACTGCATTAAACACTGAAAGAAAGATAAAAAAGATGAACCTTGTTTGAAAAAATAAGTAAAAATTGTTTGATATAACATTTGCTCAATGAAGGCTTGAGGTCTGATCAGCTGAAACATGTTGAAATCCATGCATAAAAGAGACTACTTGTAGGAATAAATCAAGTTATAAAATAAATGTTTCTCAATTTGTTCTCTTTTGTTCTCTTTATCAAGTGTCATTAAATATGGGAATACAACTCCTTTCTGACAGGTTTTTTTTTTTTGTTCAATATTTGATTGTTCTTATTACTTTTTCCACCATTTAAGTTTTACATTAATCACATGTGCCTCTTGTCCACTTTTCACCAAGTTTCATTCATAGAATATATAGAATAGAGTGATAAAAATTATCCATTTTACTTTTGATATCCTGTATGGTCTTTACAGTTTTATGAAATAAGTAGAAATATAGAAAAAAGTTCAATAAAGTATGACTTGCAAGGCCACCAAAGGGATACCTCCACAGCTCAGAGTGTACTCGATTAGCTTCTGAGTGTGCAGGGAAATTTTTCCTTATGTAGAGTTTTCCACACTCTTCTCTCATACTTGGAAACAAACCTGGGATCTTCTGTGTGTAATGCAGACATGCTAACCTCTACATTATCCGAGCAGACAGAAATATTAGAGGTAGGACTTATTTTACTGGAGTATTTCACATAATATACAATACAAGAGTAGAATGTCTAAATCTTGTTTTGCAAGGAATTGTTTGACTGTTTGATCCTTACTATGTACTTCACTATCCTGATTTTGTGTAAGCTTAGTTAATAGTGTCATTTTTAGCCATCAAATGTCACCACATAATGTATTTTTTTTCATCACTGTTAGGAAAAAAATCTTTCCTATTTAATTAACGTTGCTCATTGATCAACTTGTGAACAGGCATTTTAATTATTAGATGAGAAATCTTTGATAGCTTTATATGCATCATGGGTTTTTGTTTTATTTTCCTAAGAATATGTAGTCTAGTCTGCCAGCAAAATTTATTCTATCAACATAAAAAAAAACTAATATGTACTATTGTGTCCATCTCAATTTCTGTAGTCCTTCAGGGGAAGCAACTGAGTAATTTTGATGTAAAATAATTTGAATTACTGTCTTTGAGAAGGGTCCTTGTCATTCAAAAGAGTTTTTCAGATGTTTTGGGGGTTCTTGGCACAATGTTTTGACTGATCCTTTCTATGGTCTTCTTCATGTGTACTATTCTTCTTCTGGGAAGAAACTTAGACCGCAGACAGGAAACATTGTTAGAAACTGAGGAAACTTGAAGAAGCAGACACATCAACATGTTGACAGAGTGTATAAGTGAATAGCTACTCGATGGACAAAGTATAGAAATTCAGGCCAAAGAAGGAAATGAAAATACCCAAATCCTATGTTTTAAGCATTGCTACCTTTGGAGAAAAAATTCCATTTACCACCATCACATTCAGAGAGTACACCTGAACAAGGCTGTAGAATGGATTGGCTTTTAACAACTCTAACAAGGAGTTCAATCATATGAAAAAATTTTTGAATAATTTGAGTCGTTTTGCCCCAAATTATCTCAGTCTCATTGCTATGCCAACAATCTAAGAACCTTACCTGGCTGCAAGGAAAGCCTAATTGCATTTGTCAATTTGTAGGTATCGTAATAGATCACAAAAGAAGAGTTTCATTCACTATTAAGTTTGCTAGCTTGTCACTTACTGCAAAACTTAATTTTTTTAATTGTTTATATGTGTCAATAATCACATATAACTGAAGATGCTATTTGTATCTTTATATTTTAAATCCATATGAATGTCTGGATAATTAGGATTGCTATCAATAAGTCTAATTTGCCTCTGCTCTAGCCTTCTCACTGAAGACAGTGGTGTTGAAAGTTGGAACCCTAGTGAAAAAAGAATAATGGTGCAGTACAATTGTTCTGTGTAACCCCAAAATATTCCCATATAAAGAGGTTGTATTATTGTTTGCTGTTGTTTGCTCCATTATGTCACTCTGGGGTTGGGTCATACATCTCCTCCAACAGTCAAGTACTCCATCTGACCTGTTGATCATACAGTGGGTCGTACTTGCTGACACTACAAATGGCAGAAAGTGCTGCACCTTTCTCATGTGTGGAATGCCTATTGTGTGACAGGGTTGCCACTAAGATATATTCTGAATATACCTTTTAACCCTCTCCCCCAGTAAAAGTAGCAGTGGACATCTATGTCTACAAACTCATATGTAGACAGATATTTTATTTCAGATATAAGTATTCAAACAGAGCTTATCTAAAGCAAAAACTCATTAATACATCATTGATAAACACAGATATAAAAAATGCTGAAGATTGTCTTTGGGGCTGGAGGTCTTGGGTTGAATTTACTCTTCAGATCTGACGTTTTCAAAAAATCAGCAATCAGAGATAATATATGGGAGCTAGGAAGCCATTTTATCCTTTTCAAGATTGGTTTATTTAAATGAAATCTAATTTTTTCAAGTAGAATTTTTGTTCTGAAAAGTTTTGTGCAGATTTTCTTCCACATCTTGGTTCGTTTTTGTACGCAACATTTCTGCTGTTGTACCCTCCAGCCATCTTCAGGTGATAAGTGGGTGTATTTAAACAATTATGCTTTTATCAGATTTTGCTGCTATATGAAATTAATTTGAGGAAAAAAGTCTGCACCAAACTTTACATAACCATATTCCCTCACCAAGAAAATTCAGACTGGATTTTTTGTTTAAAGAAATCTGAATAAGTTGATTTATTGTTATATCTTGATTACAAAATGAATGAAAATGTTTTTTTCTGATGATTCTTGTTAAGAGTGGGGTTCCTTGCGTAAATACCTGAATGCAGCAACTGCATCTGTCTCCCCATCACATGATTTCAGGGGCTAGAAAAAGAAAACAATATATTTTTATTAAGATATAAAGATATATTACTGTCTAGTAAAGAAGCATTCAAATGATGTGTTACAGTAAAAATCTTTTTAACTATCTTTTTTTAGGCTTTTCGATATGGTAGACAACAGATATCAAGTAATTGAATTTGTAGTTGGAGATGAATAAAGCTAAAATATTTTACTGGTCGTGATAAAATCTGCCTACTTCCTAAATTTTTGAATTGGTCATTTATAGAAAAAACCTTAAGCAAAGTAAAGTCTAAAAATTTTGATAGAAATGTCTGCTAAACAATGATTTGATTAAAAAAGTCTTAGTTTTGAACTATTATATTAGAATCAAGCTATTGCATTAAAGCAGGGTTGTCAAACTCATTTACTTTGGTAGGTCAAACATAGTATAAGTGCACAATATGCAGGCCAGATAACAAAACTATGAGCAATTTGCAATAACATTTGGTAAGTAATTTAAAAATGAATAAGGTTTTTACTTGCTTGTTCATGTGAATCTCTAAAAAAAACATGAGCCATATTAAGATCCACAAGTGTTTATAAATTGCATAAACTTATGCTACGGAAGTTAAAACAAGTCAGTTGTAATCATCATTAATAGAATGATTATCCTTACCCAATGAGACATTAAAGGTCTTATACTCAATATTTTCAGAATATGGGCATTACATATTCTTCTAGTCTAAGAGAACACCTGGAAAGAGATTTTACTATGATATTTGTTGAACAAGGTTAAGTGCGGCTCAAGGCTACATTTCTTGAATGCTCACTTAGTAGTGATTGAGCTCAATTTCAGTGACTTAATAAGACCAATATGTGACTGTATTCTCCCTTTTCATTAGTCACGAAAGGAAAAACAGTGTGAAAGCTATTTTCAAATCAGTGATGAATTTAAAAATATATCTTGGATAAAGATGATTTTTGTGAATGGAATTTGCAAAGTCAAAGAAAAGTTGAGAAAAAATAAATACGTTTAATATTTTAAGGCCACATAACTAATTTACAAATTGTGATTGCCAGTTTTAATTCATTTTTAGCTTATTTTGATAATATTCAACTCCTGAAAGAGATACAAGTGTGGTGTTAAGCATAAACACAGATCCATATAAAGAGAAAGTTAAACAGTTGGAAAAACGACCATAGTTTCTCCAAGTGTAAGTTGTATGATATTCATAGCCTTTAATGATATGTAAAAATAAAGGAACTAAATAGTGGCCTTCTATGGATACATTTATCACCATAACCAAATGAGCATTTGAAAAACTATAAAGCTGTTAAAATTTGGAACTTGACTAAATATTGATGGGATGGAGAATTAGAGATATGATATTGGATTAATATTTCTACAACTTGGTTGATTTAGCAAAATTGTTAATCTGGAAAATCATGTTGGACGTGAATATAAAAAAGCAGCAAAAACAATTGTGTTCTGCATATCTGAGATTTGAAACAAAAAATTTTCTCTTTGGAGAATGGCCAAATTTATTCTACCAAGAAACCTATACAATTAAGGTTATTATTGGATCTTTCCCATAATGCATCTCTAATAGGCAAGACTTTGAAATTAAAGAGGTAAAAATATTCTCTCTTCTTTACTTTGAAAATTCATAGAAATTTTCATTTTGTTCTTTCAATTGGCAATAATTCAAGTTGTTCTCTGTTGAGAGAACATGCAAAAGGCTTTTTGGAAGAGAAAATGCTTTTTAATACTTTAAAATTCACTTATTTTGTGCATTTTTATACTTTTTATATGAAGCTACAAAGTAGTGTGACATTTATTAGTACGAATGGTATTGACAAACCAATTTCAAACTTTGGATGAGGTTGCTTGGGTTGACTCAACATCTATACGATCAGGAAAAGCATGAATCCACTTATCCCTGCACTCTGTCCGAGTTATCTCGACAATATATTGCTGGCATATCACAATGGTTGACAGTGAAGAGAGTGGGTGAGTGAGCACTTGCGAAAACCAGTTTTAGTCTTCCGTGCTGTACTATGAACATTTTTTATTGAGTGTTTTTTTTAATAATACCTATATATAAAGTGAGATTTTTATTTAATAAGTAAATAATTGAATAAATAATTTCTTTCAAATACTGTCTTTTTTTGACAGTTCTATTTCTGATTGGTATTTATCGAACGTTGTGTTCAGACGTTTCACCAAATGATGTTTAGCTGACACACAGTTAGCTGACTGATGTTTTACTCATTCCACATAAAGTGAACAAGCATATATTTTAAGTTTTTCCAAATCCAGTCAATTGATTTTCTTCACATCAAATTTTTGAGACCTACTTTATTTTTGGAAGATTTTTTGTTAATAATTCCAACTATTTAATTTTTCTGACACATCCTTCGGAGTAATTTGTTGTTGACAAAAATGCAAAATTCAAAATATTTAAACCTGCTTTACGCTTAAGTTTGATTAATCTATGCTTATATAACTTGTAGGAATGATAAGAAATTGATACCTGATGAAAATAAAAACTTGTATATAAAAGTTTTATTTGCTAACGTATCAAATAACTGTTAATTATCAACTACGATATACTGATGTCTTGCTGATCATGAAACTTTGACTTTGAAACAGTACCATCCAACTTGATGATTGATAAAAATTGGTTTCTTGTTTATTTAGACAAAAATTTGGTCTTTTTTTCTAGCAAAGCCAAGAAAAAAACTCAAGACAAACTTTTTAAAATTTTAAATAATTAGGTTTTGGAAGTAGGCTATTGATGTCCTACCAGATATTTCAAATCGTTCACAAAATTTTATTTTATGATATTTATTTTATATTAATATCCTATTATTCCAATGTTGTTCATGATCTGAAATATAATCATCTTTGAGAATTTGCATTTTTTTATCTTTAAATGGTCAGTAAATAAAGACAACATCCAAAAAACCAAAGCAAAATTAAAAAATAACATAAAATTCATTCCAAATCAAAATACGTTCAAGTTTATTTATTTTTTGCAATATGATATATGAATATTTTGAGACAATAAACAGCAGATTCTCAAATAAAAAAAAGCAAAATAAAAATATCCTTCAAACAAAAAAAAGTTTTTCTACAAAACATCCAATAGTTAGTGAAACATCCACCCAATGAAACAACTGTTGGTGATAATATGTATTTTTTAATGTGGCATTTTTTGTGTAGTTCCCACCCCTTGGAGTTATTCACATATATTAGTTGTTTTGGAAAGGAATTTCACTTATAAAAGACTAGGGTAGTACACATTCGAAAGGTGCATGTTTTGTGGGGGAAGGACTTTATGGTGTATGGAGTAGCCTGCCATAATTGTCATGGAAAATAATTGATCTGGCAAACACAAACAGCCTCAACTGTTGGCAAATCATTGGAAAATTTTGAGAATTTTTATTGATTTTCATGCATTTTTCCATCAGGAAAAAGATAACAAAGCAAGCACACATGGCCATCATCATGATGGTTCAATGTTTCCTGATTGCAATCATAGATCTAATCATGATACATGCAAATAGTACAGATTTCCTAATGAAGAGAGACAATGACAGCATTGGAAGAATAATAATAAGGTATTGATAAGGTAAATATTCTTTTCACTTCAAAAAAATGTTTTGGGTTATAACCACAACAAAAACAACCAAGTTTATACCATGAACTAATGGAAAAAAGCATGAAAATCGATAAAAAACACCAAAATTATCAAAAAAGTTTATCGAGTATAAGTTAGATGTCCGATACTGACAAAATTTATAAAATTGCAGTCAAAATACTGAAAAAAAATTCTCCCAGTACTAATTTAGGAGAACTGGATCCAAGCTGGAAGTTCAGTCATGATGTTATAATTTTGCTACTGAGTGCAAAAAGTGTAGAAAATATTTTTATTCATATTCTTTTGAGAAAATCAAATTTTTTCTTGAAAAATACAACATATAAATCTAAATTTTTCATACCACTGAGACAAAACTGTACCTAGCTGCTTTCCCCATTTTAGGGAGCTTCTTGGAGAATTCCTTCCACTCCGTGATCTTCCTTATCTGTAGTCAAATGAAGGCACTGACTTTGACATTTACCTGGTAGTATTCCTTAGTAGTATCTGCTAAGATGAGCAAGACTTACAAGGCATATTTAGCATGTCTATTGAGGATCAAGACAAATTCTGGGGACCTCATTTCATTTTCAATACAAGATTGTCTATTTGTTAGAAGATTAAAAGTATGATGAGTTCGATGGGGGGGGGCATCAGAGACTTCAAGATTGGTCTCTAAGGCTGTTTAACCAAGTTTTCCTGCTACCTTTACCTTTGGGACAACACAGACACCTTTGTACACTATCAGAGGCAAGACAGCTGCCCAGATTCTATGTAGACATGAATAATGTCAAGAGGGATTCACTGGTTGAACTCTTGGAGATATTGATGTTACTATTGCTCATAAAATTAGGTCTTATGAAATAATTTGTCACAGCTCTGGATGAAGACTTTGCAACCTTCAAGTACCTTCCCTATGGTGTCCGAGGCAAGATAGATCAATTACAGAATATCAATGTTCTGATCACAAAAGCAAAGTTGGAAGGAAATAAAAGCCAATTTCTACACTTTTCAGACATGATCAATCAGAAAATAACACTTATTACTCAGGAACAAATGAAATTGCCTAGTGTAATACTCCAATTGTCTTGGGGAGTTGAAGGACTTGATCTTATTTTACCATCTAATGAGCAACAGAGATTGTTGAGTAACTGATCCAATCTGATATTTAATTTGATACTTACTTCACATCCACTTTTCAAAGCTCTCTCAGTGATTTCTGTTACATAATCATTCATTTTTTCCTTTTTGAGATCCACCATAAACCTAAAAATAAGAGAAAAAAACAGAAATATTTGTAGAAGTTGTCTTTCTCATGGACTGTTGGTCCCTGTTAATCCAGAAATTGATCAGCCTTAGATTTACAGCAGAAAATTCACATCTCATTAAACTTTGGCACGAAAAATGTAAGCAAACATTACAAAATAACTTAATCTAATAAGTCACTGGTTTAAAAGTGTAGCTTGGGATTTGAATGCTGGGACCAGTTTTAATCTTTTTTATTCCATTGAATTGTGGTATTGAATTGTGGTATCATATACCAACATTAAAAATGGCAAATTGACAAGAAAATGGAATCAAGGAACTAAATTTGAATTCCACTTGTACTTACTTAAATACCACATTTACATAACTATCCTTGGAAGAGGCCTGAATTTAGTTCTCTGTACACTGTACCCTTGACAGGCACCTTGACCTAAGTCTTGTCATTAGCAAATTAGAATTGTAGACAAAGAAATTAGTCAGTAAAGGAGTACATAATTAGGTTACTGTTGGATATTAAGAGTATTAAGTATATTTTGTTTTTTCTAAGAATAATATTTTTCAGCTAAGTGCACAAAGAATATGATTTCACCAAACTCAGGTAACGTGTCCCATGGTTGTCATTTTGTTGATTAATTATGTAGGAATATAACCTGTTTCTCTCTTTTCCCCTTCTCTCTCTACTGAGCATTTAAATTTTATAACCTTTTCACTTTTCAGTCTTAATCAGGTCTGAATCTTATGTCATTGTTGTCAGGTTAGGAAAATAAAGTCAACTAAACAATAGTATCAGTTTGACAATATATTATATGTCTGTAAAACTGCTGAAGGTTCCATCATAAATGATATTTGATACTTACTTGGCTGTTTCTATGAGGACTGTAGTTTTGCCTGAGAATATTGGAGTAATTTCTGGTAGTAAGTGATGCACCGATCTGTAATTGAATAATATTTATATTGTCTGTGATTATCTACACATTTATAGCTACGAATTACATACCGAACATGCTGCAGACATTTTTCGATCAGTAATTTCCAATCTGGGTTGAAGAACTATATCTAAAATGATAAATTGATAAGAATAACTGAATAAAGGATAGCTAATTTGATATTTCTCTCATGCATTTCCCACTGAAATTTGTTGATTGCTCATAGAGACAGTGGGGGGAGGGGAGTATGAAAATTCCATTTGAAAATCAGAGAATAATACCCACAACGAATTTCTTTGTTGTTTTCGAATATAGAATCTAAACTTTGTTATAAAAATTTCTCTCACCATTTTCTAATTATAGGAAAATTATTCATTATTTTCTAATTATCTTCTTAATTTCCATAATACAGTCATAAAACTTGAGTAAATATAGAAATGAATAAGTGGTTAGAATAAAATGTGTTACCCTGTATTGATCTTTTTAGGAGCTGGTAATGAAAAATGACATAAAACTTGTTAATTTAATTTTCCCATTTTGAATATCTATATATAGTATATTTAAAACTTTTATTCACCTAGATTTAACACAGATTTCCTTTATATTCAAATTCTGAATAATATTCTATTCTTGTCCAATTTTTTATCAATGTTAATATGATTTATGTTAATAATATTGATGAACCATTTTCTGATAATGGATTTCATTTTTCTGAAGATGTGAAAAATTATGCCACAAATAGAACTAAAAATAATATTCATTAACCGAAGTGAACAAAAAACCCCACACCCACAAAGCAAGAGACCTTTACTCGTAAGTATCCACTCAAATACATACGTATATTTGTTAATATGAATCAGGAGTACTTAGATGTAAGTATATCTTTGTTTTGCTGTGTGTTAGTATTCATGCAAAAAAAAAGGTAAATGAGAAAGTTTGTATGTGGTATCATTAGCTTAAGTGTCTGGAAAAATAAATTACTGTCTTGTTACTTACGTGTTAGAGAAATATGCAATGTGAAAGAAATGTTGGTATTGAGATTTTTTGGGCATAGTGAGGCAGGCATCCACGGGTAGAAAAGTCAGTTTAAATGTATCAACAGGAATAGACTCTGAAAATAAGATTTAATACACACAAAATGAATGAGATTTAGAAATTGGGAAAAATCTTTTAATCTTAGATTGATTATTTTCGTTCTTTTTAAATTTTCATCCAAATGTTTACATAAGATTATTTTGAAGAAAAGAAGGAGAACCAAAATTACAATTAAAGGAAAACCAAAGAGAATGAATGGAAAGCAGCTCGAGAAAGGGTCAATTTGGTATTTTGTTTCATTCACACCAACTTTCCTTTCTTGATTTTTTTCATTACATTTTTGCCATTACACCTTTCAGCCTTTTCTTGAATATCTGTTGCGTTTTGGAATGTTGAACCTTGTTCTAAAGAGGCATTTCACCTACTATAAATTTCACAATTTTCTCTTCTTAAATATGTGTTTATGTCTGTATATCATAATTGCATAATGTGAACTATACATAAAGAGTGCAATAAGTCTAACACACTCCTTTTATAATAAAAGCAAAGATAATCTGTGACTCAATCACCCCAAAGTCATCATGTGTCACCAGTAGGAGAATAGAAGACTGAATTCATAAACAGTAGGGAAAATTAAGTATTTGGACACTTGCGAAATATTGATTAAATACACTTTTGATTCTTACAAAGGTGATGTGAGGGGAGGTCTACCCTTTTGTTCATGTGTTAATGTGTTTGTTTGTGTGTTTCAGCACTCATGGCCATACCATTTTGTCTACAGATTTCAAAATTGGCATCAGTACTTCACTATGTCAATCCTGAAATTTTTTCGATTTTGGGAAAAAAGCTTTTTTGGCCTTTGAGGGCCTTATTTTGATGGGTTTGTTAATAACATCTAGATACCCCCAAATCTAGATGTCTTTTTAAAACTCTGCTTTATATGTTTTCCAGGGAATATTTACTTCAAATTTATGCAGGTGATGTATATTGATATAAAATAAACAATTACTAAGAAAAAATGCATATTTCCAAACATACAATGTAGAATAAAATATTACCAAAAGAAATAATGGAAAAAGTATTCAGACACATTGATTTCGAAATTCAATACTTACTTGCATAGACCAGTATTGCAATTACTGCTTGGAGACATTTTTGGCAATCCTTAACAAGCCCTTTGCAACATTCTTTTGAAATCTTGGCTTCAAGCTTGCTTGCAAATAACTTTCATGTTTCTGAGATCCCTCTGATGAATTTGATCTTTTAGGATTTATCATAAATTTTCAATAGGAGTCAATTCAGGAAATTGACTAGTGGTTCAACACAAACTATCTCCAAGTTACTTGAGTTATATGCATCAGGCTTGCTGAAAGATACAACCCTATAGAAGCTCCAGCTTTTGCACAAAAGACATCAAATTAGCTTCCAAAATACTCTGATACATCGATCCATTCATGGTTCCTTCAATCATGTGATGTGTCCCTGAATAATTGAAAGAGAAATACACCCAAACCATTCACTGTAGAGATGGTACCTTTTTAATCATAGGCTCATCCACCCCGACAAGCTGGATTGTGGCCTGAACATTCAATTTTTATTTTGTCTGATCAAAGAGGACTCTTCCAAAAATAATGTCTTCTCTAAATGTTCACGAGTGAACTACATCCAAGAAATCCAATACCTTTTTTTTCAAGATATTTTCCATGGAGTACAGGATTTCAAACCATTCCTACACAATTCATTACTTATAGTTCTTTCAGTGATCGATGTTCCAGCAGCTCTTAAATAATCTTGGATCTCTTTACAAGATACCATTGGATCTGTTTTTACCTTTTTTTGCATTTTTCGAATTGCTTGTGAAGGAATTTTCTGTGTAGTGTTAGTTCAAGGGATGAATACACCTAAAAAAAAGGGTCATGTGACCCAAATCTCTAGGTGCAACAGAAAAATCGCTGCCTGTTCTCTTTCTCTTTTATTTCAGCATGTTAAGATGTCCATTTTACAAGGTTTTCAGGGTCATCAACCCTAATAAAACTGGTGTCAGCAATGTGCTGTCACTTTCAAAACTTAGAACTCTGCTCAAGCAACAGTCTACTCCAGATTTATTCATTCAGAACTCAACAAGAAAACGTTCAGCTATTCCAGTGAATTCAACAAAGAAAATCAGCTTTTCTACCGAACTCAACATTTCCACTGAACTCAACAAAAAAACATTCATCTTTCCAACAGGACTCGCCAAACAAAATACTCTCCTCTTCATGAACTTTAAAATCTTGTCTGAGAAACTCTTTCAAAATGAACATTTGATAACTAGATTTCCTCTACAGTATGTTTCCCCGCAATCACTTCTTTCCAATCATAATTTTCCTTTTTCTACTATATTTTCTGCTCTTTACTCATCTCTGTTAATAAGAATTTAGGATATTTGAGAAATCCGAGGTTGTTTGCATTGTTCTTTGTTTTTATCTCATTTGTTTGATTCAAGGCAGTCCTTTATAATAGATGAACAAAAAATTCCAATATTTTGCAAAAAATATTAATATTACAATCTTTAAAACACAATTTGTTGGATATCTAATAATAATCCTAAAATTTTACAAATAGATATTAATTTTGCGATGCTTGAAACATAATTAGTTGGGTATTCAAAGATAATCCCTACAAGACAGCTTTGTTGCAAGAGGGTGGAATAATTAATGATGACTGTTATGGCATCATACCATAGTGAAGTATTCTTGGAACATTCTAAATGTTTATATGAAGGTGCAAAATGATATAGACCACCATTCCTTCTTAAAAAACATTCCATGGTAATTTTTTGATAGTGTCCAAATATTTTTTTTCCCACCATTACTTTTGTTCATGTTTTATTCAGCATCATATGTTTGAAAATATGTATTTTTTCCTTGGTAATTGTTAATTCTATACCAAAAAACATCATCAGTGGAAATTCAAAATAAATATGCGCATCAAAGTATATCAAATCAGTATTTTGCAAGTGTCAAAATACCTTTTTCCTCCACTGTATACATGAAGAGGAACACCAGTAGGAGAATTAGAAGGAAATATATTCCTCTATTTTTGGTAGATAGTTATTAACAATGGTACTTCTATTTAAGTTGGATATATAGCAGCCCTTTCTGACTTATCTTGAAAATACTTAATATTGGGTTTTTTTGGTTTTTCTTTTTGGCTCTTCTACTATAATTTCAAGCCCATAATGATTTCAAGGGAGAAGGCAAGAAATGAATGGTTGCATAAAATTATGTTTAATTCTCTCATCTTTACTTAAAAAAAATGAAGAAATAATTAGTGCTTCCTTATGTTTACTAAATAAATGTACTGAAAACAAGATGCTGTATCAAGGTACAAGAAGCAAAGCATTCAAATCAATATACGATGCAATTGTAAGTCTATAGAAAATGACACAAAATTTTAATCTTGGAGATGGGATAGAAAAAACAAGAGTACAGTATGTCCCAAAATGTACTAAGATCCTCTTTATTTTGTGTAGTAATGAAATCACACTATTGTAGCATTTTGCCAAGTGTTGATTTCATCTCACTCCAAAATTAATCAAATAGCTAAATTGTGCAGTGGTCATTTTTTTTTATTGCCTGCTTTAAGAAGAACGTATCTAAATGGTATCTTTTTTAGTATCATATCTACATAGTTTTAAGGCACTAGAACTCAAGTTTTGATTCTATTTGCCAGGCTAGCAAGGCATTTTATTATATACTTATCAAAGAAGGAAACTGGTTTTCAATTATAATAAAAGATCTCAAAACCCCTGTGGTTGGTCTAACTGATATATATATATACATCTAACTTTGCATACATACACAAGAAAGCATCGTAGATTTTACAAGTATCAAATTGGTCATTATTAAGAAGATTTTCTTTTCTAGTTTGAAATTATGCTTTTTATTTTCCTTGGTAAATTTATATTAACAAGCTTCAATTAGCCTGGCACTAGACAAGACTCTCATCCAACTCAGCCTTCAGTCTCAGCTACTTGGGCCAAGTTCTTATAAACATGGCTTTTATGAAACTATCAGTTCTTTGCTCTTCCTTTGAACCTTATTCTCAAATACTCCTCAAATACAATGAATACATAATATAAAGGTATTAGAAATCATTAAGCAGTCGATTGAGTGAAAAGAAAAGTTGACTAGGTGAACATGTTTCAACAAAGTTACAAATCTAGTACCAGAGATACAGTGTGAGATTCTCAGCCTTCCATTCTAATATGAGTTATACCTGAAAACACCAACCGCTATTCAATGAAAAAAATTATCAACTCTCATAATGACAGATAGTCACTCAATAGAAACCATGTCTGATGGAAATATGCCATGTTGGGGAGATCAATTAAAAAATCGGAAAAAAGGGTGATTAAAGAATTGAAAAACTAGAGAAGTTACTCCTCTTGCCTTTTGTTGAATAGTGATCAGTAAAAAAAAAATCTGAATTTTAAAAAAAACAAACATTCTCAAACTAAGGGATCAATTTTGCTGACCCCCATTTAAAAGAATAAGGGAGGTAAATTTTCAAAATAGAAAAAAAAGTCTTTCCAGTTATAGTAAAGAGTAAATGCCAAAATTTTCAGCCCTCTAGCTCCATTGGTGCACCTGTAGGCATGAGACATACATATGCCAACCCAGTCGGCTAGTCAACCAGCTAAACCAGCTAGAAAACTGAAGAAAATATATTGTGGTAATTTTGGTTGATGAATTTCTAATATATAATACTTGATACTTACGATATTCTTCCTTTTCATTTTGTGGCATGTTTTGATAACTTGTAGTTTCACATTCTATTGGCAAGTTTTCTTCTTTAATTTCTGAACAAACAGAAATGAAAATTATCATAAGACAGAAATTGGGAAGAAAATATCAACTCCTCCAAATGACTTGGCAATGAATACTGTAGAAGTGAATCTGAAATACCAATCTGTTGGCCTTGAACAAAACAGCTATAATAGAATAAGACAGCCAATGGCTATTTCAAGAGCTGATATCTAATTATATCTATATCTAATCTATTGAAAAATCTTTGCTACCGACTGAAAATGGTGTGATTATTTGGATATTTGACAAGAAACATTTGATTCACACTAGAGAATATTTACATCATTTGGATTGATTAAAGGTTCCAAATCTTTTCAATTGATAGTCTAAGACCATTGAATTATTCAATTTTTCCTTAACCAAACAGGACCACAATAACACTTTATTTACATCCTACCTTTCTATGTTCAAATGTAACTTTTACATTGAGAAAAACATTTGCACACCCATATAAATGTTATGCATATGAGAATTCATATCAATAGAGATAGGCTAATACACGCATGCGTTAATATATATGTATATCTATCTATAGCATAGAATTTATCTCATTTCAAAATTTAGGATAAGAATAAAAAAAGATTATTTTGAATGTATAAATGCTATCAATGTGATTAAAAAAATTTGCTAATGGAATCTTTTAATTTGGAAGTGTATGAGCATTTTTTAAATCGCTTGCCTTATTTCTTAATTTGTTTGCCATATTTTGAAATCTGCATGTTATATTTTTCAATTTACTCGTCATATACTTTATATTGCCGGCCAAAGTTTTTTATTTGCTCAGAAAAGGTATAGATAATAGCCTTTAAAGTCGATAAAACAAAAATACTTCTTATGGATATTGACAGTAGATTGAGTTTCTTAATTTGTTGAGTCAATTAATTTCAAGTAACCTACAAATATATGTGTATACAAGCATAACATAGACATAAACAAAATAAATATCTTTTATTCGTATCTTACTTATCAAATATAAGTATGCAAACCTTCTATAAATGAAGATGCTTGATTTTCTCTTTCTTTTACTTTTGGTGGCATATATTTTTCTCCAGTGATCAATGTGTGAAACATAGAGGTTACGTTATAATTGGTAACATGGCAAGCTGTCTGTAAAAGAAGAAGAAAGAAAATGAAACATTCCCCTATTGCCTACACTGGCATAAGAGGAAATCCATTAGGCAGGATTAATCAGTCCATTGTGAATCTGCAATCTACATAGCACATTCGCTATGTTCATAGCTCTACTATTTGCTCTAAACAACTTTTTATACTTATGCCTCTACACCCCTATATTCTTAGTGTTGTCCCAGTAGCTAACTCTACTGCCCATCCCCTATTTTTTTTTTCACAGATAGGGGTAGCAGACCTCTTCAGCCAGCGGGGGTCTCAAACCTGCACTTAAAACACATATGCAGCTGTACTATCAGGTTACCCAAGTATAACAGTAATAGATATGCTTATATTCATATGACCAAATAAGTTATAAATGACAGGGAAAGAACTATGTCAGTTTCATCATGCATACCGTGTAGTAATAAGCTCTCAAAGTGGGTGTTGTCTTTTTATGTTTTGGATTTTGGGCCATTTTCAGAGCTTTGTAGGAAGATGAGTACATTAGAAACACATAAAAAAAGTTAGCCCTAGTCACAAGATTTCAAAGCTGTACATGCCATATCAAAGGAGCAGTAGATGTCAGCGTTTAGATGGAAAGGTTTGTTCGGCAAAACATATAAAATTGAGTGAGATTTTTTTAAAGATTTTTCATTTAAAAAATATTAGAGACACAGACACAATATTTTGGATCCATCCATAAGTTTAATACAGAAGCACCTCGGATTTTTTCAGGGTGATCTGAGAGGATGACCAGGCGAAAGTTCCTAAAATGGGGTGATTTGATATGGAAAGGCTCCATTAAAAATATCTTTCTGGTTTATGTGTGTATAATGTTGCTTCTCTTTTGAAAATCTTATTGACTGTATAGTGCATATGAATGTCCTATAGAATATTAAGGCACAATATTAATAATCAAATCCTATATTGAAGAAAGAGGTTGATATTAAAGTTGACAGGGATTATTCTACTTCAATGTGGTGACAAGGTGCTATTTTGGATTTTTGTGACTTAAATAATCATGTGGATCAGCCATCTTCCATTCAAGGAGATGTTGTGACCACATGGGTAAAATAACATTGAACAAAGAAAGAAAATTCGTGAAAAGGGAAATTAAAACAATTGCAAATATTTGTAGACATACATTTCATAAACATTTGATAACAAGTAAACATCAACACCAAAATGAATGTATATGATTGAAGCTAAAAGAGAAAATTGATGAAGCAACTTGAACACTAGGGTAACACAAAAGAGAACATATATTGAAATTCATGAAAAAAATAAATAAGATACAACCATTATGACGTTTAGAATTGAAAATGGATAGTTAATGTTTCATTGACATGAGAAGAACAGATACTGCACTTTGATCTTGCGTCTAAAAGCCGCAAAAAGCTGGACCTTAATACTAGTATAATGCAAAGTTTGTTATGGCCTACCTGTTTGCAGCATTTATCAAATCATATTCAGTAAATAAGAAGAAAGTTTGTAATGGTTCATTTTCTTGTTGAAGTTGTAATTCATTATATCAAAGTTCACTATGAACCTCAAAGCATACAAAGCCTCTTATTCCTCTAAAATTTGTCAAAACTAACATTAAATTCAGAACTGATTGTCGTTTGCTATTCACAATGTTTACCTCTCTCTTGGAAACTGATAACAATTGCATTTCTCAATATTTTGTCGCAACTTGGAAATGTCGGTTTGTGGCAGGTGATAAGAATACAATATTTCATGTGACAGCTCTTAAAATTTGTGGACCTGGATTCAAATTCGCAAGTTTAGTATTTTATAAGGGGTAAATATCTCATCTTCACTACTGTAAATAAAAAATCTATGCAGAAACCAATAATTCATAGAAATTGATGGTAAACGGGTACCAAAAACATGCTGTCTTTGTATCTTTTGAAGTATGCAGAAAACTTGTCTATAAAAGATTATAACTTTCAACTGAAAACCTTTTTGATTTTTAACAATTAGTGTTGGTGATACGATTTTCAATTTGTTGCCAAACTAGTGCTTTTTGTGCTATATTCATCATGTTTCTTGTTTTGGAAGCATGAAAATCCAACATTTAGAGCTATTTTTTAGTCATTTCTGCCATTTCAAGCCATTCTGGTCAAATCTAACCATTTTATCTATTAATATGGCCATAAAAAGGCTAATTGTGTTTTAGTCCATTTTAGTGTTTTGGATACTTTTTTAGTGAAAATAGAATGGTAAAAATCACTACCTTCAATGGTTTCTAAGATATGGGACAGGTCTAAGACCAATACATTTGATAAGAGCAACTTCGCTCCTAGTTCGGTTGCTACTAACCGTAAGAATAAATATATATCTTGATCAATCTATTCATATATATCATAAAAGCAGTTATGGTTCATCAATAATTTTCGTTCTTTTAATGTCATCACCTTTTGATATGTTCCATTGAATTTCTTAAACAGCTCAGGAAGATCAGCCTCAATTCCCATTGTAATGAAAGGACTTGTCAAAATGTCTCCCCAATAGCCTCGTATATTTACTTTTTCACCTTCCTGAAAGAAAATAGAGTAAACGTGAAATCAGAACCTAAAAGCAAAAAAGGTCAGTAATCTAAGCAAAGTAATCTATAAACTGGATAATCCAGCCAGATAAACTTGACCTATTCAGTAGATGAAGTTATAAAGTCAATTTGCATATACATAATATATATACATACATATATATATATATATATATATATATATATATATACACACATATATGTATGATTTATAAATATATTTATGATATATATATATATATATATATCACATATATATATGATATACATATAATATAACAAAGTAAGGATTTACTACACGAACAAATTTATGTTTTTAGATTACTTTTTATTCAAATAATAAAACCCATAAACCACATAGAAAAGAAAATCTGTAATTACATATCTATCAACACAAGTTCAAACCACCCAAGTCAAATCATTAAAAAGATCCTCAAATCAATAGAAACTAGAGTATCATATCATTCCTCAAATGAAACAATATTCAATGATGAAAGAAATAGATATACTAAAGCCCCAGTGGACAGTGGTTTTATTGAAACTAGCTTTAAATATGATGAAAAGAAAAATCCAACTACGTAAAACAGCAACAAAAAAAAAGAACGGGTGGTAGGAGAACCATCTGATATTCGGTGCCATTCAACCTACAAGTAAAAACCATCGTAGGAAAAATATTCATCCAATTAATAGGAAAACACTTCCCTGGGCAACCCCACTGAGTAAAACATATAACAAGAACGAACTAAAATTAACTACAGTTGTACGGATAATTTTGATAAGTTCATAATAAAACATAACAAAGTAGTTTAAAGTAGTAGTAAAAAGGAAAGCATAAATAAACCAGATTGCAATTATACAAACAAAAACAGATGCCCTTTGAAGAACAAATGTCTCAAATTGAATATTGTATACCATGCTGAAATATCAACCCAAAAGGAACCTTTTATGAGTGAAATGTCATATTGGAATATCAAAAAAATCCTATAAACTAAAATTAGCCAACCATATATAATCACTTACAAATGAAAAATATAAAAACAGTACACTAGTTGAAAGATTATTAGAGACTGATTGGTACCGAACTCAAATCTACAGTAAAATGGAAAATATCAAAACAAACATACATCTGCCAAAATATTGGGACCCCATGTTACCTATCCCTAAATGAGAAATTCAAAATCCTCACTTTTACCAATAAAACAGAAAACAAAAAACAGAATTATCAAACGGAAAAAATGAAGAAGTATCAAAATGTCGGTGCTCAAAATTCCTATTAACAAACATAGCTCAATGACCTGCACATGGATTTACTAAAAATTAACCACCATAAATGTCTCATTCCCCCACCCACTTTAAAGAACAACCATAATTATCTTAGACACTTGAAAACAGGCCAAACCCAGAATAATCAACAACTAAGTCATATAAAAAAGGAACCCTAACATTGGGAAACAGATTCAAGTGAGAATAAAACAAACTCAGAAAGGAAACTTTGCTCAGCTTCGCAATGTTTTAAAGCAAATATAATTCTCCAGTGAAAGATTGATACCCCGCTCTCTTGACATATAAAGATGACACATAAGTAAATAGAAAAAAAGATTCAAGTGAAATAAAAAAAGCTTTTATGAATCAGTTGAAAATGGATATACTCAAGTTTCTCAGAGCAAAGTTCTTATGCATAATTTCACGATTAACACTCTCCCTCACTTTGGGTTTAAAAAACCGATGCACAAATAAATTGAAAAAATAGAATCATTACATTAGATGGAATGGAAACAACAAATGTAGGTCTGGTTCCCGATTTGAATTTAACACCCTCGTGCACCTGAGGTTTTAAAACAACACACAAGACTGATGCTCAATACTGATGATACAGTTGCGTTAAATACTAAACCCTGTCTGTCTGTATTTGATACTGGCAAAAATATGTTAATGAAGGAATTTGCCATACATGTCATTTCACATGACAGGCCGACACTGTTTGGCCCGTGGACAGTTGACTAAGAGATGTTTTTACCTAGTCATAACTGTTGCTTTCCTGCTGGGCTAAAACAGCTATTGCTCACCTCTGGTGACACACTCACATAAAAAATAAACCTCATTTGGCTATATTTGACTCTAAACAATAGATATCGATGTGAATAAATAATACCAAGCCATATTTGTTACATTGAATGACGGGCTAACACTGCTGACACTTGGCTAGCCAGCCAAAACATTCTGATACCTGACTGTGCCTGTCGTTTGCCTGATGGGCTAAAAACTACAGTTTTAATTTTACTGATGTACTAAAACAGTTATTGTTCACATCTGCTGACACACTCACATTGAGAAATTAACTCTTTTTATCTATATTTGACTCTGACAGAGATATTCATGTAGATAAACAATACTTGAACATACTTGTTACATTGACCAACATAGCCAACACTTAGCCAGCCGACCAAGCATTCTTGTACCTGACCATGCTTGTTTCTTGCCTGACGGGCTAGTACTCCATGTTACTTTGCTTGACAGGCTAAAATAATTGTTGCTTGCCTCTTCTGACACGCTCACATTGAGAAATTAACCCTATCAGTCTACATTTAATCCAAACAGATAGATATGCATGTAAATAGATGATACTGACCGTATTTGTTAGATTACCTAACACTGCCGACACTTAGCCGGTTCACCCAAACATCCTGACTATGCCTGATGGGCTAAAACTACCCTTTCAATTTGCCTGACAGGCTTAATTGGTTGTTGCTCGCCTCAGCTGACATGGTCGCATTGAAAAATTGATGCCATTTTGTTCACTAGAGTGAGAGTTGATATGTGTTTGAAGCACGTGGTGAAGACACAGTGGCGTAGCTGCGTAGCTGTGCGTATATGTGATGCCTCTGTACTTGTTGCATTGACTAACGGGATAACACTGCTGACACTTTGCTAGCCAGCCACAAGATGTTTATACCTGATCATGCATGTTGTTTGCCTGACAGGCTATAATTGCTATGCTAATCAGCTTAATGGGCTTAAAAGATCCGCAATTTCACAGCCAACTCCGAACTTGGTGGTGTCACTCTTGATCGATTTCTCTTTTGGTTTTCAAGGTTCATATTGTCAAGGTCAACCAACAACAAAACGTTTGGGGTCAACAATGACAAATCGTAATGATCCTTTTGCATATTCACTTACGGACACTTTTTTATGACTTTTACTTCCTCTAAGTGTCTTTCTGCCGCACATTTCTTTGAGAAGTGTGTGAAAATATAAACAGAAGATGAATGACAATCAAAAATAATAATTCATAACAACAGCTTACCCACTGCAATTGAAGGATGGTTTACCTACCACAGTGTGTGCATGTGTCGGGCCTTGTTGAAACACATTGATGAGCTGGCCTCCTGAAAGATTACAGGACCTTCTGTTGACTGGAAAGAGTTTTTAACCACTCGAAAGGCTTGACCACCTGCCATTTTTCTTCTTCTTTTTGTTCTTTTAATGTTTTTTATCCTTACAAGCCAAGAAGATTCCCAGTTGAGAACTTAGACAATGAAAGAGCTTGAGGCCAGGGGACCTCCACCAAGCTTTGACTCTGGACTAGGCAGCAACACATTTCATTCATGCTTAGCCATACTGCAAGTAGACTCCAAGGGAGCCGATTTTTCATCTCCATGGCTAAACTGGCAAGAGCTACTAATCTGCTGGTCAGTGAGGGTTCTAATTGGAATCTGGTGACCATTGCTCAAAGAAGGTGTCCATCATCATCATCATCATCATCATCATGGAGTCAATACTTGCTGAACTTGTCTAGTTCATCATACCACCTTATATTTTACCTTGTGCTACTGAAAGCTTGCCATCCTAGAGGGATTCTTTGCTTGATTTACTCTTCTTTTGAGGGCTTCATAGAGATTCGTTGTCATAGGTAAATGTAGTGGTCTACCTTTTTAAGGTGTATGTTTTCGATTTGGAATTTTGTTGTACATGCCATTTGTTTCCTGACATTCTTGTGTAGTCAAACTTTCTTGCTATCTTTCCAGTTTAGGTTTTGGAAGATCATACTAAAGGCAAGCTGTGAAAAGTTTGGTTGATCTGGTATCTCCTTGAGCTTTTTTTGAACTGAAAGAGTCCAGTGTCTTTATGCAGCTTAACAAATGAACTGCTGTCTTGGTATGTATGTTGCAAGACACTGATATATCGATGACCTTGGGGGTTTTCACTGAATAGGAAGCCTTTCTTGAAGTTGACAAATACTACAGTAAGTGACATTTTATATTTTGTTGCTTTCTCTTATAGTTGACTTTCTGAAAGGAGATGGTCAATGGTTGAGTAGCTTTTTCTAAATCCAGTCTGTTCTCATGGTTGGTTTTAATCTTGTGTTTTGGTGAGTCGTTTGATGATCACTTTGGTAAAAAGTTTGTAGATGAGGTTAAGTTGATTTATAGGCCCATAGTTGTTCAAATCTTCTGGGTCCCCTTCCCTATGTAATAGCATAATGATTGCAGTGTTCCAACCTTTTAGGACTTCACTCTGTCTTAGGCATAAGTTGATTAGTTAGATAGATAGTTCCCTGGTGATAACCTAATCAGCTTTTGAGTAGGTCGATGGTGTTGTTATCTGGTCCAGGGGCTGTTCCCCTTCATTTTTTTAATGGCTTGTTTCACTCCCAAGGAGTAACTTCTGGGAATTCTTCAAACTGGTTACTCGTAACCTGTATATCTAGATTGTTGTTTTGTGTCCTTTGTTTAGAAGAATAGAGTTTTTTGTATAATTTGTGAGTGCATTCAACAGTTCAGTCTCTATCAATTGATAGATCTCCATTTTCTTCAAACACACAAGTTATTTGCATTTTCTTGTACCTTTTTCAAGAATTCTCTCGACAACCGCTGTTGTGTCTCTTCTTTTATCTTTTCTTCATTTCTTTTGGAGGGATTTGTTTAACACAGCGGCTTCAATCTTTTCTCTTGTTGTCAGTGGCTTGAGGTTTCTGCATTTTCCAGATTCTTAGTTTCTTCTGAGATTCTAGTGATGGTTTGATTGCTCTTTGGTTTAAACATATTGGCTTCTATTAGAGAGGTCGTCATTTTGATGTTAAGCTCGTTCTCTTCTGGTATGTTGAGAAGTTCACACCTTTTTTAAGTTTTAGCTTGGAGGCTCTTTTGTTCAGTGAGTGGTTGCAGTTTTGTGCAAAACATTTTCCTGCTCTCTTCCTTGGTAATAATTTGAATTTTACATTTCATCATTCAGTGGTTGCTTCCTACACTGACTTGCTCCAGGACCTGAATTTTTTATCCTGAGTTGCTTTTGTCTGCTAAGATGTTGTAGATTTTGTTTCGTGATGGGGGTTCCTGCGAGTGCATTTTCAATTGGACTTCTTCTTGAAGAAGTTGTTCATGATCTTGGAACCATTTGCTGTTGTGAAATTGATATGCTTTAATTTTGTGCTTTGTATCCGAACTTGACAATGTCCTTGTCCTAACTGGGTGTTGAGGTTTCCCATGATGACGTTGAAGTATGTTTTGGTATCTTGATAGAGTATAGAGTTTAAGTAATTGTAGAAGTTGTCTATTTATTCTTTTGTTGACTGTGAAGTGGAAGCGTAGACTTACATTATGTTCAGTACCTCTTTGAGAGTTGTACAGTAACAATTTCTTTATAGATAAGAAGGCTTTTCCTTTTCCGTAGCTGTTAATTCTTCAGCTTGTTTTTGCAGTTCTGTGTCTGTTTGGGTTGTCACATCAGGAGCGCAATATCCCTACCCAAAGCAAGTGACGTGGCTGGGCCTTGTGAAATTGCAGATCAGTCAGGAATGGCTGTTTTCATGGTGTGCTTGGGTTGTCACCCTTGGAGTACATCACTTCAACTCAAAGCAAATGAGGTGGCTGGGCCTTTTGGAACTGCTGACCCAGAAGAAACGGCTGGTAAATTTTTGATCAAGTAAACCATGGGGAGTTTCAGGTCATGCCCTATTGTGCTTGGCCATGAAAAGATCAAAAGAGTAATACATCAGTAAGATATATCTCAAAGAAACACCAGTGGTGATTCTTTTCGGAGCTTAAAAGAAAATATAGGCTGGCCTTCCCGCTGGAACTCTTTCATACTTAGAGATGACTTTAAGTGACCCAAAGTGATAAAGTGTCAGATTCCAGGCTCACGAGGGATTCCAAACCCAAGGCAATGAAGTTCACGCTCAGTCTCCTCATAAAAGAGGTTGGTCAGGATCACCAGGAGGTGGGACACGAGCTTGAGGGGTTTTTAAGTGGTAGAGAACAGTTAATGCACAGAAGATTCAAATTCCTAGCAGCCTTACTTCTTCTTTCTTACCCAGTCTTTACCCAAATTATTTGGTGTAATGAACGTAACATCCGGTACAGTCATGTAACCATCCTTGATGGCGTTGAGGTCAGGCTTGAGATAGCTGAAGTCCTAGGAATCCCAGGTTCACTGAAAACATCAAACTTCTGGCTTTTGACCTAATGCATAATCTGATCTGCCATCCAATTGTGGTGGGCGCTACTTGACATCACTGCAGGACTTGCTGAAGCGTTTCCAAGCAGCTACATCCGCCCCTACACTTGATCTCGAGGTTGGGTTGTTCCAAGATTTTATCCCCAGAGCTGTATACTCCAAATGTAGATTCCGATGAACAGACTTGCGGAGCCATTGATGGAAGTTGGTGGACTTGTTAGTCAGGTGAAGAGCAACACTCACAGGCATTAACCCTCAGAGTAGACGCAGTGAGGGCTTTGGATATCACCTTAAGTTTGATCCCCATACACTCCTTGATCTTGGTGAATGAGGTGAGATCATCGGCAAAGGTAAGTGAGCTGACCACATATCCATGGTTGGGTCTTGCTACGGATAGTATTTCGATAAGAATTCTGGGCCAGTATCCATCGCAGTCGTCAGACACAGCTCTATCTGCCAGGTGAGCATTTCTCCAAGTTCTGTCCAGCAACATCTTCACTGCATTCTTCCTCCTTGTCCGCATCAGCATCTGTGGGGCTGCATAGATCCCCCTTCTAATTCCTATTTGTGAGCCTATTTTCGCCCATGTCCTTATGAACGTTTGCCTATACTTCCATTTACTCAAAAAGCTCCGTGGATGTTCTACCAATGCCGACGCTGGACTATCTCAAGAAGATCACTTAAAGATAGAACCACCTTGGGGTCAGCGGCTGCGACGGTAGTTATTGTCAGTGCACTGAATGCGTCTGGGGTCACTCTCATGAGTACAGCCAAATTATCAACCCAAGACTGACCAGACGTGACATTCAAGTGTCTGCCATGCAATCAAGGAAGCGTTTAGAGAGAGCTTTGTAGAGCACCTGCCTTGAGATGTTGGGGTAGATCTCATGCCACTTCTTTGTATCGTGCTGGAAGATATTTATTTCTTCAGAAGTCCATTCCCCCCGTAGAACCTCTACCTCCGGTCTTCAGGAAGTGCAACTTTTGGTGGTTGCTCTCCTTCTGGTTGAGGCGTCTGAAATGTTGGCCTAAACCACTCAATCTTCGATCACACAATGTGCATTGAAATGATCCAGGGGACGTGTGCTGTGAATCACAGCAACACAGTGGTTTTCATCCAAGGCAGTTATTCCAGATGTCTTTGATATGGTTGATTTTGTAATAGACTTTGTAAAAGACTTTGTAAACAATTAAATCTAACCACTCAGGGTAGGGATCACCCCGAAAGACCAATGTACTCTTGACTGCTTGGGGAAGACTTGCATCTCATTCTGGAGGTCAATGTCCTCGCAACACCACAGAAATGTTGCCAACTCCCTGCCACACTGAGGTTTCACAGCCGATAGTCTGACTAAAAGCACACACAAGTACTGCAAGAGAGGAGCAGGGAATAGGAATGTGGAATCGACCAATTAAGACATCATCAGAGAGCAAGCCACCAGCTAAGTGACCTTCAGATCCTTACAGTTTGTCATTGACCCAAAATGTTTTGTTGTCGGTTGACCCTGGGGATCAAGTATCTAAGTGGCCGTTGACTCAGGGACCTCAGGACAGGAGTTGAGAAGGCTTTCACTTGTTCACGTTGCCTGCTGTGACAACAGAGTGCAATGAACCACAGCTGAGTTTCTGAATATGCTTTACCGGACGGATCGACTACTTCATCGTCATCTCTTTTCGCTTCCCTTGCGGTATGTTGTTGTGACCCATTACCGTTTCTAGGCAAAAGTCAAATCTTAAACTCTTTCCTCTTGCAGGTAGGTGTCATATCTTCTCTCTGGGATAGAGGAACTAACATGTGGCGAGCCAAATTTTTCTCGTTGGAAGTCTCATACAAAACCTACCTTCACCTTACTGTCTTGCATGCGTGAAAGAGTGCTAGAAACTGGCACTTCAGCCTTGGGCTCTATGCCAATCATCTGGGCATCGACAACCCAGAAGTATAAACATCCATTGGGCGTCTGGTTCAAGCTCAGCCATGTTATCCTATCATACAAGGTCACAAGTATTGCCAGGTATTGTTTTCCATGTAAACATCTGGCAAGCATCAAATATAGATAGGACTTTTTTGTAATGTGCATATGTCAGTAGAGCAGAGCGACAGCTGTTTCTGCAAAAGTGATAAAACTGTTTTGACTGGGGTCAGTCATGTTAGCCGGTCGGTAAATAGGACAAGTACGGTCAGGTATCATTTTCCATATGAATATCCATTGGCTAGCCTGTCTGTCCAATCCCCAATAGGAACAGAATGTTGGTATATTATATATACAAATATGCAAGTAGGCTATAAATCAAAAAGTCCTATTTAGTCTTTGTGAATATAGTTGCAAGAAGAACTTTGGTTTTTAGGTCCATTTGGACTTCAAATAGCAACACTTAGTCTCAATAGGTAAAACTCCCATCAGGCAAAGGAGCACAGCAGTTTAAACCCTTATCAATCAGACAAATGACAGGCATGGTATGTATAAGTGTGTTTTGGCTGGCCAGCAAAGTGTTGGCAGTATTAGCCTGTCACGCAATCTAATGATTATGGCAAAGTATTGTTTGTATACATAGATATCTATTAGAATCAGCTATAGAGGGATAAAGTTGACTTTTCAACAAGGGCATGTAGGCAAAGGGGGGCAACAACCTTTTTATCCCATCAGGCAAAGTAACACAGGATTTTTAGCGCATCAGACAAACAACAGGCATGGTCAGGTATAAGGATGTTTTGACTGGCCAGCTGAATGTCAGTCGTGTAAGCTAACAAGTATGGCCAGGTATCGTTTATTTACATATATATCAATCCATTAGAGTCAAATATAAATGGAAAGAAATAATTCTGAATGTGTGTATGTCAACAGAGGCCTTTTTAACAGCCTTTTCAGCCCATCAGTGAAAGGATATGTATGACCAGGTATAAACATGTTTTGGCCAGCCTAGTGTCGGTGTTACTCCGTCAATCAATGTAACCAGTACAGTGAGGTATAGTATATTTACATGGATATCTTTTGGTTAATGCGGAATATAGACAGATGGAGCTTTTTTTCAACTTGCAGTTCGAGGAAGGTGCGTGTGTGTGTGTGTGTGTGTGTGTGTGTTATTTCACTACATTTAGTTTACAACATACCCTGGACAAAATCATGCCAGAGGCCAAGGTTGTGTTGGGGACTGTGTATTCACTATCTCGATTCTCAAATGCAATTCCAGTGCTTCTCCATTTCGCATATTCATTTCTGTTGATGATGTCAGCCTGAGAGAGAGAAAAAAACATATATTCATCACTACAGAAAAAGACACATATTTCCCAGACAAACTCTATTTAAGTCTTGAAATCTTCATATGGATGGAATTTCTTAGATTCTAAGGGAGTCTAAAATTTCAGCTTCAATCATCTTCTGCACAGAAAAAACATGAAACTGTAATGATGAAACATAGAGAGAGGGAGAGTGGTTGAAATGGAAGGGAGAACGCTTGTATATTATGTTGTCGGCAGTTTTAGGGCTACAATGTAGAGCCATGTACTACTTTTTCCTATTCTTCAGTAATGTGTGTTGATTTTTTTCATATTGCTACTACTGCCAAAAATGAAACGTTGAAAGCATACCATTTTTTACTTGTGGCTTTTTTTCCCCTTCTGCATTTAAGGCATTTTAACAAATTTCAACCGTAATTCATCCACAGTTGTTAAATTATTTATGTGTGTAGACACTTCTAATAGTGATTGGACATCCTCTTTGTTGAATGACAGCGACCAGGAACATCCACTTCTTTTAATGATCAGGTATTGCCAGACATACATATACCCTACCATAAAGGATCTTCTTGAATAAAGAGTTTACTATTTGTTATTGAAAACAGTACATATTCCCCCCTCTCTCTCTCTCTATATATATATATATATATATATATGAGAGGCCTCTGTTCTTTCTCTATAGACAGTGGAAGGTCCCCTCCATTGCGCATACCTGGGCAGAGTGTACGAAGATCCCTGGATGCTCAGTCAGAATCCCCTTCTCAGGCTTGCTGGTGTAGTCAAGAGGAGTACAAAGTGATACACCAGGCATCAGCCTGGCTGCAGGAGCTGCCAGAAGGATATCAAATTGGGCATCAAACTACTTTAAGGGGGCTCCACTCTCAGAATTGAAGTTGTCCTTCTCCTAGACTGGTTGCTTCCTCAAGGCTAGAGAGCCCTACTATTTTAGCCATAGCTGGGGGAAAGAGAGATGGATTCATACCTTTCCCAAGGATATTAGTGTGAAGTACACATAAAGAGCCTCAATTGACTTTGCTAATTGCACCACATATATATACATATGATCTAGAAAGCTTTACAGTTTTAAACACTAAGCATTAAAAAAATTTCAAATTTTTTTATGCTACTTCAGTCAATTATTTCCCAATATCTGTCAATGCATTTTATGCAAGTTTTTTTCTACCCTGTTTCACATACACTTTGTTATTATGGTATAATGCATAAATTTTCTCCATTTGGGATCATCAGTTGTTTACCATGTAACCGTTTTGAGAATTTAAAAAGCATAACAGTTATATTAAGATGGCACCCCATCAGTGTTAATCAAACACCACTACCCTTTATTACAATATAGCTTATGTCATGCTTGAAGTTTGTCATTTTATATAGGGTATTATGTGTTTTGTATATTGATACTATTTTATACTATATATCATTTATTCTTTTAAACAGGGCTCACTAACATTGATTACACAAAAAACGTATTTAATGATGAGGGATCAGCAAATATAACAACAGATGTGACTTGCTGTTCATGTCATTTCCATTGAATGTTCACCTATGTGGATATTAAATCCCTTGAGTTGGTTTTAATCTCAGATTGCATGCAAAGCAACATATGATATCATCTTCAAGAATACTTATAAATACATAAGGTGTGATTTCTTCAGGTGATTTTTCTCCTAAATTTTTAGTACACATATATACTAGAAATATGGGAGAGAATCACCTGACACATATTTCTTGGTTCAACCATTCATCAAATGTGGTGAATTATTTTTAGTTTTAATCTAATTACTTTTTAAAATTACTATTAGAATGCAGTATTCTAAATCAACTGAAATAGATCTTATAACTTGGATTTTGCTCATGAAAAGAATGATGAAGTGATATCATCATGAGAATGACAAACTCATTCTTGAATAATTAGAACTATACCGCGAATATTCTATATCATTGGTTTCAACTTGAATTTTTCAATATGCCAGGATTTAGAGAACATTTCACTCCATTGATTTAACAAATTTTTTTTGTCCTTAAATTATAGAATTTTTATTTCAGATTTATCATTAAAATTATCAGGG
>OY735230.1:29133397-29150897 GCA_963457665.1 Thysanoteuthis rhombus | reverse complement strand
TCTTGTTCAGCAGGAATCCAAAATAGTACACTTAGACCCGCACATCTCTCTACTCCTCAATCATAGGGATAAATATTTAAATATATATATGTGATTATAAATTGCGTTATATTATATAGAAACTCTCATTTGAAATGATCTACCATTGTTACATGGTTAATGTATCACTTGACCTAGACAATGTAAAATACTTCTTTAATTATTCATTCTATTTCTATATAACACAACACAATTTATAATCATTCTGTCAGATCATATGTATCCATTTTCTCAATATATATATATATATATATATATATATATATATATATATATATATATATATATACATATATATATATATATATATATATATATATATACATATATATATGTATATATATGTATTCCTATGAATGGTTCAAGTGCGCTATTCCAGACTACTTCCCATTTCCATACATAATTATAAATACTGTATATTACTTTGAAACTCTACTTAAAATGACGTCCTGTTATTACACAGTGAATGTATTATTTGGCCTAGACAGCATAAATAGAATGAACCAAAGAAAATTGGGTTGCTGCAGGAATAGAACCTACAATCAATAGATGGTCGCTTTAATACAGCATTGCTCTTTATGATTGAGCTAAATAGCTGCCAGTAATGCAAAAGCCCAAATAACTGCTTTATCTCTAAATTTCTCATTTTGTTCATTCACTGTCCATATCTGCTTTATATGTTTTTCAATGTGGACAATCATATCATTAGGAAATGTAATCCGTCAGAAATAATTATAAATACGTTATATTACTTTGAAACTCAATTAAGAGGAATATGCATAAGAAATTGAATTCAATTCTCTTCAATTGTACCAAAAAAGTGACTTCTGTCAGACCTATTTTAGCTCTAGTATTGATGCAAAAATCTTTAATATTTTTTTTGTACTTCACCTGTTTTTCTGCTAGCCTCATGTGATAATCCCAGTCAAAAGCATTCATCTTGGTATCATATCTTGTCTTCAGATAACCCCGAACTCTGATATCCCTGCAACAGGTGAGAACATTTAGAACATTTTTTTAAGCTGAGATCTTCAGTTTTGTTGTTTTATTTCAACTTTAATACCTCAAACTCCTTGAGCTACAGTGTTTGATAGGGAATAATTATATAAATATTGATTAGTGATTTTTATGATCTCCAACATCATAAGAAAGAGATAAATATTAATGGTGAATTCAATTCAATTTTTTACCGTCAAAAATCTTTATTTACTTCTTGCATTGTTAGGGATCATAAAGAATATTAGAATACATTAAATACTAAAATAATCAAGATATGCATATATATATATATATATATATATATATATATATATATATATATATATGTGTGTGTGTGTGTGTGTATGTGTGTACACTTTTACTGTTAATTAAATAAATATTTCTGACCAAGAATCAGATTACATGAGATGATTTATTCAATTGGATAATAAAAATGCAGTATAAACAAATGGACATTGCATCATTTGTTACATCCAGCAGCTCATGTACCCTAAACAATTTATTAGAATGTCACTAAATCCAGGTGATCAACCAAACAGTTATTGGTGTTGTAGCGCCCCCTATACTTTTAGTTGAAAATTAAATATGAAACTGTTTTTTTAGCTAGATATCAAAAACGTCCCTTTTTCTGATGATGATGACCTCCAATAAAACCCCTAAACACACATGGTCAAACGCTTACATGTCCCAGCACTTGTAGCCAGTTACTCTTTCTTTCACTTTCCTTCTCTCTAAGATTGGTAACATTTTGCCAACCTCCCAGCCAATCCAAACTCAACTATTTTTTCCACCGTGACCAATCTCTGTACTAACTTTGCCCATTTCAGTTCACAGATCTTGAGGCATCTCACATATGCACAGCTACACAACTACTCAACTGTGTCCTCACCATGTACTCCAAACATATATACACCTCTAATTCTCATGAATGAAATGGCAATGCTTTTTAATATCCAATAGTCATGATGATCTGTCTTCTAATTCTCCTTATTTCGGGAAGCATACATGGATTGAACTTCATGAGTTCTCTGTCTTACATGGTCTGTCTGTTGTGTGTTCTCCAGCGTCAGAGAATGGCCCCCAAGTTGCACACACAACTTGGCAGTTAGGCATACACACTCAACCTGGTCTCCATAATCATTCCTTGGTACGCTCCAAGTTTTATGGATTCAATAGCAGATTAGACACCTCTGCTTTGACTCCAACGACAGCTACTATTATGGCAACAAAGCTCTCTGCTTTCACTTAATTGCTATCTTCCATTTTCTCTTCTCTTCCCTTTACATGATTGATTGAATTGATGTTCTCATTACACGTATTTCATTTTTGTTCTTTATTTGTCATTAATGTTCATGTATTAAATATATGTTTTATTTGTCCATCCAAATACTTGTATGTGTCTTATTTACTTTGTTTCATCTCCATGTCCACATTCATACTTGGCGCACATTCTCTCCTCACACTTCCCTTCCTTCTTCCACATTTCCTCTGACACCCACATGGGCCCACAAACACAGCAGGTGTTCTTAAGATAACTGATTGGCATGCTTGTGGGTGAAATGGAAGAAATGGTCCATGGTATAATTCTATTGGATTTTCTGATTTTCTTTTAAATATGTTCATCAAACCAGAGTTTTGTTATGGTGTGTGGTTTACTGTAAATGCTGAGTAGGCTGTTAATTTCCACTGCAATAAAAACGGTTGACTTATATGGCAGGTATAGTTTAAATCTGACATTTGAACTGAAGCTCAAAGTCAACTTATTCCAGTTTGACTAGCACAAAACAATTTATAGTCTGTCTGTCAATCAGTCATCAAATACATTAATTCACTGAATAGTCATCTGACAAGTGTTTCTAGTAAAATGAGTACTATGAGTTCTATATGGGTTGGAGACAGTGGTGGGCACAGCTAATGAAAACTGAAGATGCTAAACTGATAAGACACTAAAAGTCCAGCAAAGATAAATGCAAACCACTAATTTTCATCATAAATTTAGCTGAAATTTTAATATGTAATAGCTTCATCATAGAGTATTCCAAGAAGTTACATCATGCCAATATCCGATGATGATCAGGGTGTACATAAATAATTAAATGAATTAATGAAATTAAACATTAGTTTATATTCAACATACAGTTTATTTAAAGCTCCATGTCTAAGCTACAACATATCAAAATTTTAGCTCTCTAGGTCTGTTTATAAGGATTTTATAGCAAAAACCCCCTAATCAAAGTAAAGCTCATGTAATAATGGTTATCCTTGCTACCACTAATTTTTTAGCTGTTGATCTGTTTAACATTCTTCTTTACTGTACCCACCACTGAATAAAGACTTGAAAGAAGCTTGAGCCTCTTAGCCTGGATGACATAACTTCTTTCAGGTTCAGAAAATTTTTTGCCAACCTTATAATGATATTTCAATAATATATGAGTTCTTGAGATAATCTTTTGATCTTTGTGCTGAGCCTGTGACCTTCCAATGAACCCATTTTGCTGGACATGCCTCTGGAACCCAATGTTCATCACTTGTTCTTCCCTGATTGATAGCAACTACAAGCTATCAGTATCTATGCTAGGTCTGCAGATGAAGTTATCTAAATACTAGACGTGCATATTCCTTCAACAATGCACAACAGACACCAGAAGACTGGAGGGTACAAAACATGAAAAAACAAAACAACAAACCCAACTGAGTTAGTCCAAATGAACCCACATACTATGTTGCTGTTCTCCAAGGTATCTTGATTTCTTCATCTTTTTTAATCATTTTACAGCATGAGTGCAAATCTTTTACTTATTACGGTAATGATTCATCACAATCCAATCAATTACTGAAGAAGCCCAAATTAGTTTCTTTCCCTTCATGAAATCCATTTTAATGAACCTCATTTGTATGAAAAATACTTTTCGGACACTCACCAACATTTGCTGATATCAAACTGTTTCTGATCAGGATTTCTCCAGAATTTGAAGATGCCTTCCAGGATATCTCTTTCTTTAAACTGTTCAGAAAAAAGACATTCAGATAAAAAATGCTCATGTTGAAAAAGCCCTAGCTCTCTTCAGAAAATCTATGATTGAGAACTATTTATCAAATCTGGAGAATCTAAATAAATCACAAATGTTAAAAAGAGGAACAAGCTTGGCTTTGCTAGGGTAAAACTCCCTCATTTCATAAAAATCTTAAAGCTAAACAAAACAGAATTCATTTCTCCATACAATATTATTCCAAACCTACATCTCCTATTTCAACTCCTTTATTAGTAGTTCCAATAAATGGGATTTGCAAACTTCAGCAAAACCAGTTGATCTGAATTTGCTTTGCACAGTGGAAGAGAACAAAAAGTTAATAAATCTGTTGATGAATTTTATTTAGTCAGACTGTTTAAAAATAACTCCAGAAAACAGAAAGTTAAGCTGAAGGTAAAAAGTAGTTATAAAAATGAATGATGATGATTTAGAATACTTCCTTTAAATAAAATTAGATGAAAAATATCTTAATTTGCTTTTTTCATTTTGTCATTTATTTGCTTTGTTAACCACCCTCTAAAATCTTTTGCAGCCATAAATAAATGAAAATATCTCAGAAAAAAAAAAGAAATTAGTGCATGACATCACTGTTTCTTGGTCTGGTCATTGTCATCCACAATTGTTGTTACATAAGAAAATAAAGTCAACTAGTTGAAGTGTGAACATTGTAAAGCAGAACGGAACTCTTTGAAGACAAAATCCATGTCTGGCATTAAATTAGTACTAGAGGAAGTATTATGTTCATGCCTTTCCCACACTCTAAAATAGTCCAATAATTCAGCAATCAGGATCTAAAATCATTTATCGTGTATCATTTTGGTATTACGAACGTCATGTGTTTCAAAACCCCAACATGTATTCTAGAAAATCAAAAGGACGATTAAAAAGTGAAGTTCATTTTGATGGTATTTGGATTTGGTAATTTGTGGCTCTGACTTTGATTTTGCACCAAGTGAGTCTACTTGGATTATAAAGTAAGAGTAAAAAGAAATCAGATTCTCTCTTGGAAGATGGCTGTGGAGGATTATTAATACTCTTAGCAATTTGGATATGTTCTGAGGGTAGTGAACAAAAAGAGGAAGGTAAGAGCATTTTTAATGGATACATTTAGGGAGAGTATAACCTCAGAGTTTTAAAGGTCACAAGATGGACTGAGGTGGTCAATTGATCCCTTGATGACTCCAATGACCTTTCTCCTTCAAATAGAGCAGATGGAAAAAAAAAAACAGAGGATTCGGATAGATAATACTTGGCACTTTGGCAATCTGTTGTGTCATGTCTGTGACTCAGTGAATCGAATCATACCATATCTGTAACTCAGCATATTTAATCAAATGTTTAATATCAAACTCATTTTTTCTTTCATCTTCTTTGTGTTACCAACAGCCCATTATAGGAGTTAGAGGCAATAAAGAAATAAAGGAAGATCAAATTATGATTGCCATAAATTCTCTCCTCTATGAATCAAAATGTATCTGGTTGAGAGATACACACAACTGTCCATAAAAGATCTGGACCCACGTGTACCAGTGCTCATATGTCCCGACTTTCTTCATTGGTTACTTCCTTTCTTTCTCTTTCGTCCTTTTCTTCTCTTTAAGACTGGTATTAATTCGCTGGCCTCCCAGCAAGTTCAAACTTTATCATTTTTCACACCATGACCTATCACTATTCTAAACCTAGCCTATTTCATTTTTGCAGGTGTAAAGTTTTAACTCATAAGCTGTCTTTCGTGAATGAAATGACAATGCATTTATTGAAATAACAGTCATGATTATCTTCTGTCTTCTAATTCCTACTTCAGGAGGCACACACGGCTTAAAACCTCATGCGTTTTCAGTAACTTAAATAGTCTTTCTGTCATGTGTTTTTCAGCATCTGAGAATGACTCATAAGTTGTTCTCACAGATCATAAATTCAGGTGCAGTATATCATCCACAACTTGGCAGTTAGGCATACCACTGATAACCCTGTCTTCATAATTATTCCTTGGTCTTCTAAATGCCAAGCCTTATGGATGAAAATAATTTCAATTACCTTCGCTAGAGTAGTAATGGTAGTACTAACGGCTACTACAGCTACTACACAGAGTTCCTACTTTTTGCTTCTTTTCTACCTAGTTACTAGCTGACACTATATATCCATTCTATCATGGATCCAATCTCCATCCTTAATTACCTAGTAAATAGGCCTCTGCTATTATGATCCATCTTACTGATGCTAACATATATTTTCATCTCAGCTTCATACGTATTGTTTATAATACCTCATTTCTCAAATCATTTAATGTAATCCTATTTGTTTGTCTAAGCGTTTGTAATTGTCCTTATTTTGATTATGAGCAAATTCTTATCTATGCCCATATTCATACTTTACACATCTAGATTCTTGCAAAAAAAAAGAATGGCTACTAGATGTTTACACTTAAATAAGATAGCCACTTCCATCTTCTTCAACGCTTATAGTGATGTCAGCATGTGGCAGTAAATTCAAAACATGAGGAGATAAATTCTTTTGTCCCCAACAACCACAACCATCTTGTCACAACACAGCAACAACTACCATTACTATTCTACTACACGCAATATAGGAACTATCATACCAATACATTCTGATTTTTGATATTTTTGAAGCATTGTACACAACTAAATTTATTGTATATTAATGAAACTACAAAAAACAAAATTATTCAACTTAATTCAGAAGGAAATAATATTCCAGTTTAATTCAATTTTGAATATCTTAAATATCTCAAAAATTATTTTTAAAATTCATTTCACAGAATAATCACTTGGGATAATCAACTGAAACATCGCAGTAGGAGGAAAAGGCACAACAAATAAATTCATCAAAGTTATATGAAATGTAAAGATATATGAAAAAAATTGAAATTCAAAAGCTCAAAAGTTTTACCTTTAATTTAGTCATGTCCAGACAAGGAATTTTCTTTTCCAGATAATCAAAATCAGTTACCATTCTGCGGAAAATTAGGGAAAAACATGCAAAATAAAAATTCATTCAGTCCTTGATTTATATATTGTTTATCTAACATCTTCATCTTATCATATATAAATTTAGATGTCTGTTTGTTTGAATGTTTGTGTGTACTCATTCAATAAGAGAGGGAGCAAAAAGAAAGATGTACCACACAGGCAGAGGAGCAAAATTAGCCATTATTCAACTAGATCTGACCAATTTTTTTAATGAAGCTGGTAAAAATTGACGATAGCTGATTCGATATGATGAAATATAGGTAGTATAGGGAGAATATTTTCTCGGTCAAATTTTGAGGACAATTCAGTTGATTTTGTTCTTTTAAGTTTAATCTTTTCCAAACTGAGGAATTTCCACATGTTCATTGTTGCATGCCAACTACCAAGAATTATATAAAAACACTAGCAGGAAATCCTGGTGTTTCTTGAGAAAAACAAATCTCAAATATGACAACTTGATCTAGAAATAATGCTTAACAATATGCGGCAGTGTGTTGGGGCCAGTCCGGTGGGTGCAAGAAGTTATTTCATCCCCACGCAATGCAGGGAATCCCTGCTAATCATATATATTTATGTAGGTGTATATATATATATATCTATAATCAACAATATATAAATATATATATTATATATATATATTTTGAACAATCAATGTCAAAGGGTTCTATCCTTTTTATATGAGTGTATGTTTTCATTAATGTGTTTATATGTTTGTTTGCTTGTTTGTTTATTCCAGCCATACAGTATTGTTTACAGACTTGGAAATTGGCATCAGCACTCTACTAGACTCCATCTAAAAATGGTTTCCTTTATTTTTTTGAAAAAAAGGTTTTATAACATTATTAACATAATTCTGATGGCTTCATTAATAACATCCACATTCTCCAGAATCTAGATGTTTCTAGGTTTTTTATTTTACTCTATTTTAGATGTTTTCAAGTGGAAGATGCCAGTGAAGTCATAAATAGAATCTATTCTGACTATATTTATTCTTTGATAGAATTTTTTTTACTACAAATTTTGGTGCAATGCATGTTCAATTATTGACTGTGATGGTAAATATAAACATATCATTAAATAAATACATATGTGTTAAAGATTACATATTTTGATTTGGTAAACAAATGATTAATCCTCTATAACAATTGGATTTCATAAGACAATAGAAAAAATTTGTTAATAATTTGGTATGGGCTATTGTAAGAATAAAAAATTCAATTTGAGTTACCAGTTACCCTTAGCATGAAACAAAATATTGATGTAACTGGAACATTTTCCCATATTATTCAATTGATTGATTAATCATATATATATATATATATATATATATATATATAATAATTGATAATGGTGTCATCCACAGACAGCTATTTCATTGTATTACAACTCTTCAGTGTGGCTATAGACTATCCGACATCCAGTACCATGAGGTAGGCTCGAAACCTTCACTTCAGACCCAGAGGCAGACATTTTACCCCTGCCCTACGCGGAACTGGACAATCAGTAGGGCTGAACTAAGCAATCTATATTCACTGACGTAAAATTTCACGTCTACCAAAGTGCTCTATTCCAGAGTTAGAAAAGCATTGCATATATATATATATATATATATATATATATATATATATATATATATATATATATATATATATATATATATATTAATCATATAATTTATTATATGATAAATCGAATGATGATATCATTTATATAATCACATAATCAATTGATTATATAATTAATTACATGTATATATCATTAATCAATTATATGTATATTATATACATATTATTAATTATTATATTATATACATATATATATATATATATATATATATATTAATCATATAATTTATTATATGATAAATCGAATGATGATATCATTTATATAATCACATAATCAATTGATTATATAATTAATTACATGTATATATCATTAATCAATTATATGTATATTATATACATATTATCAATTATTATATTATATACATATATATATATATATATATATATATATATATATATATATATATATATATATATATATATAATATAGATAAATAGGTAAGCCGGTTGGGTCTGTGGGGTGAAAAATATGAAGTGTTAATTCCATTTTATTGCCAGCAAGATGTCCAATAAGAACTGCTTTGAAAAATATTCTTGACTTTTCATTAACTTCTGAATTTTTTTTTTGCAAATGGTATTACTGGTATGATTACTAATGTCCAAAACTTATTGTTTTACAAGCTAAGTGTATTTTCCATGTTTAAAACTCTGAAAAGAAAATTAGGGGCTTCTATTTCTTTAGACAAAGAGGAGGTTTATTCTTTGAAAAAGAGAACAATGACAAATCAAAGCCAGCTACCCAGCTGAAAAAGGTGAAGAGTTAATCCCAACCTCTTATTGCAAGCAACACTTCAAAGTACCACTCTGAAAAATATTTTTCATTTTTCACTAGCTTTTTTGCCAAGGGATAAGACCTATACCATTAGGTCACTACCCTGAGGTGAAGCAGACATCTATAGTCAGTACATATCTGCTACATTGGGGAATCTGGGATCTCAGTTTAAAGTTGCAGGCAGCTGAACTATGTGTAGTATTTGTGCCTAAAAATGCAGAGTTGTACTGTTCCAATCCTCCTCCAATGGGATGGTAGAACTCTATAGCCAGCTCAGCATCTGCCAACAGTTCATGTACTGTGGTACAACCACAGGTTTGCTTCACAGTCAGAATAAGCCTGCAAAGGGGCAGCAGACCCTCACAGCTAGCTTGCTTCTGTCTGATGAAGGATACTCCTATCAAACTTACGACCTTAAAATCTGACTTGTATCTGTGCTACTCTGGTGGGCCACAGAAAGCTATTCCTTGGATCAAAGGGTGAGACTGGGACTGGCCCTCTACAAGCTAGCCTCAGCTTGAAAATCTATGGCTCAGGCTGGAAAGATATTCTGCACACAGGCCCTGCCATTTAAGGTCCTTCTGCTGTGGATATTACCCCAAAACAATCTTTGTCCCCAAAGCCAAGCCATTCATTCATATAGGTATACCCTGTTTTTACAAACCAAGTAATTCCCAAAGTTAATGAAGCAGGAGTTTATCAAATGAGGTAAAATTATTCCAAGGAAATAATGCATTCTCAATCAACATATATTTACATACAAACTTGTAACAGTGCTATTTATTTGTGGAAAACTTTTCACTGTGTTCAAGTTAAACAAAAAATTTTTTTTATATAACTTCCATTAAGTTTGAAATTTGATTGTAAAGCCAGGAGTTTGTAAAATGAGGTATACTTGTGTGTGTGTGTGTGTGTGTGTGTGTGTGTATATATATATATATATATATATATATATATATATATGTACATATAATTTTTCTTCTCAACTCATTTTCAAAATACTTCAACCCTGTGATAGGATGATTGTACCATAGAAGATTAATTCTATCCAAATATACAAATTTTGTTGGTAAAGATTTTTTGTTGTGATGAAATGTTGAGGATTTGGGATCCTCATGGGTGATGTGGAAGGAAAGAAGCTGTACAAAGAGAATGGAATGCGTGCCAAGTATGAAGTTGGATGCGCATTGAAATAAAGTGGAATGAAGATATACACATATTTTTAGCCAGACAAAAGACGTACATTTAATTGAAGAATGAAGTTGAGGTACATGCAAGGATAACATAAATATGATCGATCGTGAGAAGTAATGTTAGGAGAAGGGAAGGAGAAGTGATGGCAAAAGGTGGGAGCTCTCTTGTATTGATAGTACTGGCGTTGGAGTTGGAGCGGAGTTGTGTCAATGCGTGGATTCCGTATGGTTGGATAGCTCCAAGATAATAAGTGGAAACTGGGTTCAGTGTGCAAACCTTACTGCCAAGGAAATGAGTTAAATCAGGGGCTATTCTCTGACGCTGATAGACTCTCGACAAACAGACCATGAAAGACAGAGAAAATGAAGTTTTATCCATGCGTATTTTCCCGAAGTAAGGATGAAGATCATGGTCAGTCGGTTGGAAAAATGATAACAATCTTAGAGAAAAAGAAAGAGAGAGAAATAGTTGCCAGCCACAAAGGCCGGGGCTAGAGGTATGACCAGCTAGGGATCCTGGCGCTAATGACCTTTTGACCAGGGAGAAGGGAAGAGAGAGAATGGCTGGCCACAAAGGTCGGGGCTAGAAGCGTACCCAGCTAGGGGTGCTGCCACGGATTTTATAGGGGTCGTTGGAGGAAGTAACGTTTTTGATATCTAGCTAAAGGAAGAGTTTTGTATTCAATTCTTAACTAAAAGTATGGGGGCATTACACAAAGAACATAGACAGATCACAATTGAATAGCAAAGGTTGGGACTAATGCCAGTATATTTCATGTTACTTTCTACTCAAAATTATAGCAAATATCTTCAGAGTTATTCATAGTAGACTGTTTGTTTTATAATCATACATTTATTATACATACATGTACAATGTCTCTTTGTGATAGAAAAAATGAATTCAAATGACTGATTCAAAAATTATCAGTGAATTTGTTGAAATTGATAGAAAAAACTAAATCAGTTTAACTTTGCTACTTAATGACTGAATGATTGTCAGAGAGTTTTCGAATTTGTAATAAGAAAATAAATCACTCTTATCTTTGCTTTTTTTTATACCTGTGTCTTTTCTAAACAAAATTAAATTCATTTCATTTTGACTATCAACATAATTCATTCACTTGATCAGTCTTATTTCCGACATTCTCTGAGTATCAAAATCCTTTTGTCCATAACCATCATTCTTTTATCACATTACAGAAAGGTAAATGTCTATAAGTCATGAACAAATGTCCATCTATTTCTTACCTGATAAATTCATTGCACATTTTTTGCAGATATTCAAATGATTTTGCTCTGACCAGTGAATTACCATAGAATTCCAAGAAAAGTTCAACTTTATCTGGAAAGAAATTTTTTAACTCTGAGAGGCAGAAGAGTGTGATAAAGTGAAAAATAAACATACACTCAAAAATGAAAATTTAGTTCAGTATTTAGTATTGATCATTTATTGTCTCCTGAATGGTAAGTCATGTTTGTAGCAACAATTAAGAGTATCTCAAAAGGGAAAAAGAGAAAAAGCATTAAATAAAATCATTGAATGCTAAATTGTATTATTCCTGAGTCCTTACCTTTCTATGAATAAGAAGCACTATGATTTTTTGTATTTTGTAGAAGTACTCTAAATTAATTGAAGTACTCTGAATCAGTGTAAAATAAGAAAATATTACTTCACCTTGAAGTCCAATGCGTTTGTAGTGTTCAAGAGCAATGGCCAACAGCAGCATGTGACGTGCATACAGTTCCAGGCGACTTTCCACTATATGAAACTGGAAACAAAATGATATTAAATGATGGAGAAAGTTACCTACATTCAAATTGATACGATTTTTTTAAAATGAAGACCTGCTTTTCCTTTTGTTGGTCACTCTGAGTTTTATATTTGTAAGCAGAAAGTAATCTTTCATTCTTATTGTTTGGGTAAAAAGAATTGATGACAACAAAATTTGTTTCAAAAGCATTGTCCATTAGATTCTGTAAAATGCGGCATTAAATTTCTTAGCCTAAAAAATTCTTTCAAAACCAGTGGTTGACTTAAACGGCAAGTGTAAAATATTTTTAAAAAATGTAGGTACTAAACCAGAATTTTGAGGGGAAATCTTGAAATCAACTTATACACAAGTTCAACTTGTACAACACTAATTTATGGTAATTTTTAAGCACAAGGGTAACTTTACAAAACGTACTTGTTGGTAATCAACACCTAATAACAGATGGTAATCAATTTTGTTATCATTTTTCTATAGAGTAGAGATAGATTTTGCAGTTTAAGGCAGACACAACAGTTCATTATAAAAAGATTATGGTTACCTTCTCTTATCCTTGACATAGTAGTAGCCTAAAGTGATAAAAATTGATATCAACTTAGAGCTGATTTTTTATTTTCTATAATGGCAGTCTCTTGTTATGTATCCAAAACAAGGTTATCACATTGACTGTCTCTATCTAAAAAGCTACACATTCTTCCATTTGATTACCACTGTTTCAAACAAATGAAACCACTCTTAGCCCTTTACCTCTCTTTATCTTTATTTTTATTTTCAAAGTTATTTTGTTATTTTAATTATCTAATTTTTATTGGCAATATTCTTTACCAGTTGTGTCAGTTGTAAGCAAAAAGTGCCATTCATTTATTTAATCTAAGCAATCCTAAAACAATTGAATACTATGACAAATGAGAGTTGGTTAAAAACTATTGATAAGCTGTGTATTTTTGTTGAAATATTCAAGTATACAGTTTTTCATGGATAAAAAATAATTTATACATCGGAACCTCATTTATGCTGATTATATAAAACAAGACAATTTTACTCTCACAGCAGGTAAAGATCCCAAGCCGACCCCAATCTTCCGGATTAATCAAATTTGGGTTCTAGAAAATGTTATTGTGCCAAACTTTCTCCTTATATTGAAAAGGGAACAAGGGGTAACCAAACTGTTTTGGGATTTACTTCCAAATATTCATTGAATGCAGCAAATGACCGATCTTACTTCTAATTTATAGTACAAGGGGTAACAATCTGGTTTAGCCCCTAATTAGTTTGCTACAGCAAGAGTTTACTGTATATAGATACCAGTCACTTTTTCATGCAGATGTCTGCTCACCTATCAAGCTATTCCAAATGGATATATAGAATAAAGAACACAACTGTGACCGCTGCTTGATTACATGATGTAGATCTCTAAAGACAGATGACATACACATGAGCTATCACAACAGAGATGAAATGAATCAGGATTTCAAGCCTCAAGTATAGTCAGTCAAACAGATTGGGTAGGGGGAAGCTGATAATGAAGCAGCAAGTTGCTAGACAGATCTCCTAATTTAGAAAAAGAAATCTGTCACTGGAAATTGTAGATCACTTTGACAAGCAAATTATGGATGGAATAAAAAAGCAAACAATAAGCTTCAATTACAAAATATCTATTGATTTGATTTTCAATTTCATCAATTTAGCATTTAATATTTGTTACCTTATTTACTTGAATATGATGCAACCTCGAATATTACGTGATCCCCACTTTTTGTAGTTAAAAATCAGTAATATATTTCATCCTCTTGTCACTGCAAATTCATCAAAATGTTAGACACAAAAACAAAAACACAGGTCTACATAGTCACTCAATAGAAACCATTACATAGACAACATCTTTTGGCAGCATGCTCTGCTGGGAGTGATCAATAAAAAAATTGGAATAAGGAATGAATTATAAATAAACTACTTTTCTTGCCTTTTGTTGGATCACTGGAAAGTTTGAATTTTCAAAAAACAAGTGGGCACAAACTACTGACCAATTTAGCAGAAAATCTCAGTGCAAATTGAGCCCCCCCCCATTAAACACCTATTAGGGAAAATTATAAAATCAAAACAAAAAGAATTATTTTTCTAGACATTATAAAAAGTGAATGATGAAAAATACAGCCCTCCAACTCTACTGGTGCAGTCTGTATACCTGATACATACATACAAACATATATAGCCAACCGGACCAATTTGAAAATTGAAGAGATCTATTTTGACAGTTTTCTAACAAATACTCTTACTGACATAGTTCCTGATTTTGTGTAGTAATTTTTGGTTTGAATTTACCTAAAGATCCAAATTCTGTATATTGGAATGTTTGTTACCATAATACAGCAAAAATGTTACCCGTCATTTTTGATGGGTTTTATGCTAGTGTGAATTTTGTCTCTTCCTAGTTGATTGATATGAAATATCCTTTAAAAATCAGCATTTTTTTCACTGACTTATTTATTGATTCCAAAATTAATTACTATTTTACAAGACCTCCAAATAATAAAGAAAGCTCAAACCTCAAAATGACAGCAAAACTTGGTACAATTTATATTTGTGTAGGTGATGCCTTCAACAAATCAGCAATATCAACTTGCATGTGTGAACTCATTCTATTCTATTCATTAACATTGTAATAATTCAAAAAAATTGCTTTTTTGCCCTCCATTGCAACAAAACATAGTATATATTTATGCCCTATCGGTTTTGTAAATTTTACAAGGACCAGACTGACTGAAAAGGCATCTCTGTCCATTTGTTCTGATTTTTAATTTGACTTTTCTTCCTCTCTGTTCAATTTGTGGTAACAAAAAGCACTTACAAGGGCTATAAATAGAAGTTTAAACCCAGGTTCCATACTGCAGTATTTCCCATGGTTATGGAATAAGGCAATACTTACTCTATGGGCTTACCAAACATATAACTGGGGCCTTAGACATAATCCACAAAACATTAGTCTATTTAAAGTTCTATAGTTTTTCCTCTTACACTCATGTTGAATTGTCTTAAATATACAAGTAAAGACAAAATGAGATGAGTAAAACATTGGTTATTTTCTTATTTTCTTTATTCTCTCTAACATTAAGACATTATAATTAAATACAACGCTTTTTACAGTATCAAATTTATGAAGAATCCCTATGGTAGAGAATTTGGTCACATAAATCGAATCTTATATTTTCCTACAATCTTTCATCCTGATAATAACAAAGAAACTAAAATATGAAACAATCATGAAAATAAAAATTCGACGTCAAAATCTGTGTTGTTATCAAGAAGAATGATTGAATAAAAATATGAGATTGACTTCAATTCATGGAATATAAAGAAAATCATGACTGTACTAGATTTGTTGTGAAAAATCAATGTTGGGCAGTTCAATGCTGTACCACACAGCCATATCTAAAAGTGGCATCTTATTGTAATCAGTTAAAGTGCATAAAGAAACTCTCTCTTCCACACACACATACACTCACATACTGGCATAAAAAGAAATAACTGTAAAGATGGATAATAAACAATATACATACATGTAGCTTTTTCTTTAGGGGCTGATTGGCACATGTGATGGTTTTCAGCACATGTCGAAGGTCAGCTGCTCCCACTAACAGGATATTAATGTTCTCTGTAAGTAAATAGAGCCGATTTAAATGGGATACCTAGTGTTGCCCGGGGAAAAAATTAAAATATGACATTGTAGGAAAGTAAATGATATTTTATAGACATTTCATAAATCAAATAAGGAGGAATGCACTCACATACTCCTGGTTGAGCCTGCACACACTCCTGGGCAGAAATAAAGATTTCATAAAGTTAAATTATTGACTTGTAGGACCTCAAATAAATATATACACTTTCTTAAATTTTAACTCAAGACATATCTAAGAGAGATAACTTTTGAATTCGGTGAAAGATTACTTGTCTCCCTTAGAATGGGAAATATGCCAATACAGTAATTTGGAAAATAGATTGACCTGGCCCTTAATTGACCTTTCTGTACCACCTTCCGTTTGTAAAACCTGTGGTCAAGTTAGCCTTGTTGACAAATTTGAAACCTCCTAGAATGTAGCCATTTTGCTGGCTAGAAAAAAATAAAGAAACAAACACAAATTTGGGACATGGATTGTTTGATTGAATAGTCATCTAATACTATGGAGTATCAGATGACTACTCAATGAAATATTCTCTGCCTCTTTTGTCATGCTATGCTAGAAGTTGGCTAAGACCCCAGATACATAGGTACATCAATAAGTCCACAACCTAATGTTGAAAAAGATTTATTTTATACAAACCAATTTTTTTTCAACATAACCTCCTCCCTTGTTAATGCACTTTATTCAATGATGAATATCAATCAAAAAGTGGAGATTTCAGATTAAATTCAGCTAATAATGTGCTAGGTTGTGGACTTATTGATGTATCCTCTTGAACACATATTGATAAACTCACTATATCAAGTCAAATATAATCATGATAACATGTAAAAAGTCTGCCTGGTCACTCAATAGAAACCATCACATAGACAACATCTTTTGGCAGCATGCTCTGCTGGGAGTGATCAATAAAAAAAAAATTGGAGTGAGAGATGATCAGTAAATAAAATACTTTTCTTGCCTTTTGTTGGATCACTGAAAAGTTTGAATTTTCAAAAAAACGAGCATGATAGCAGCCAGGCAGAAACTAAGAATCAATTTATCATAAACGGACATTATAAACTGGACTCTCCACCATTAAAAATTTTTGGGAGGGGGAGTAAAAAACAAAACATTTTCCCAGACACAAGGAGTAAATGTTTAAACTTTCAGCCCTTTAGCTCCATTGGTATGACCTGTACACATTATACATACATAGTCAGCCAGCCAGACAAACTTGAAAACTGGAGAAACATAAGTTGACAATTTTGGTGACAGTCTTGGTTGATGGTTTCTAATATTCATGATAACCCTTTTCCAAATCTCTTTAACATCTCAAACATGTTAAGAGCACATGCTTATATTGCAGAGGGAAGCAGACTGGTCTTACTAGTCTCTTGCAATATATTTCATAAAAAT
>OY735230.1:29073397-29128397 GCA_963457665.1 Thysanoteuthis rhombus | reverse complement strand
TCATTTAAATCATTTTCAGATATTTCAAAAGTGCACATAATTCCAAGAATTATTTTATTCCAATTTGTTAACAAAAATATTTTTTTTTTACCCCAAACACCATTCAGTCCGGAACTTAACAATAGCCGTGCTTCCATTAAATGTACGATAAGCCTCATTTTGCGTTGAGTTTCATTCATTTTTAACGTAAAATATATGGTCAATCTATGGAGCCAAGCCATTAACAGCCATTATAAGTCCACTGTCGGTCAAAGGCCTCTCCAATCTCCATTTTCATTCCGTTTAGATTGTTTACATTGGACAAGCGTTGCAACTTGCGTGTGATTGGTTGCAAAATTTGATCAAAAGATTGATACAAATGATTTTTTGAACTTGGCTAATATTTCAAGACAGTTGCTAGATTTTTGGCTGTGGTAGATTTTCATTCGTTAATTCGGGAAAAATCAGCCAGATCTGGCTGGAAAATAGCTAATTTGTCAATCTGGTGTGGTTCTTCGCAGTGAAGGCCAAGCTGGATTCTGATTAGTTCATAATCGCTGGCTTCCTTATCTCGCCAGTGCTTAGACCAGTTGATTTGAACGTCGCTAAATTATTTGAATGCGTTTAATCGTCACATATTCTCTTTCCTGGTATAATCTGTGATTTTTATTGAGGAGTGTAATAATTACGATAATATTTCCATTCCGTGCAGAGCCTCAGAAATTCTCCATCGGCCGGAAATCGCATAATCATACTTCTCTAGTTATAAAGAGCTTCGCTATGACTTGGCTTAATTGATTTAAATCCGAATTATGTCGGCGAAGTCTTCAAAGATGTAAGTCATTCAGTTTAACACTTTTCTTTTGCATCATAGTTTCAGGTTCAAGTTTTTTTTTTCTTCCTTCTTTCTCGCTCATAATAGGCGCCAAATACAATTTCATTTCAATTCATGTTCATGTTCCACGTTTAATATCAATTACTTATCTCTTCTTAGAAAGAATGCGTTTTTCTTAAGCTAAGAATGGAAGCATCAATTTGAGATTCTTGAGAATCATCATACCTCAACACGTTTTGCGCAATTGTTCAGACGAGAATTGCAAACGAACTCGTGTAAATTAGAAGTTTGACTGTCTCTCATCTTTTCCAGATTATGTTATTTACGCTTTCATCAGGTTTGTTTAGTTACCGCCCTCTTTCCTTTGCGAACCTCATCCGATCAATAACCCCCGATTTGCAACCTTCAGGCTACAGTAATTATATATAAGCGAAATCATTTAGAGAAGCAGAGAGAAAAACAGTTAACGAATTTAATCGTAATAGTGAGACATCTTGAAAACATTGGGGATGCAAACAGTAAAATCAAGAGAAATAACGATAATATCCCTTCGTTGTTTTGAGAGTTGACTCATTTGTTTTCTACTAGAGGGTGCAGAAGGAAACTGGTGCCTAGTATCCAATTGTCGATATTGTATCATTTGAATGAAACTGATATTGAGATTTCACTGTTGTATAACTGTCTTGAGGAAGCAACTTGCATCAAGGGAAACAACCTATTCAAGATATATTGAAGTAACTAACGAATTACAACGAAAAGTGTTGACGTAAAATGTCAATAGGAAATGAAAAGAAAGACTTGCACACCAAACGCATAAGAAAAAAATAATGCATTATCTATTAAAATACTTTTTTTCAACTGTTGACTTTTTGAAAGATTATGACTTTCATTTCATCGGAGATTTTTCCATTTCTATCAAACATTTGGCTTGAATTTACGGTTTTTTTTTATAAGAAATTGAAAAAAAAAAAACTGAAGATAATTCTTGTAAGCCGAACCTCCCTAGCAATATATCTTCATCTAAGTTGATATGGTGATATCCAATACTCGAACAATTTTATTTCGTTTTCATGGGTTTCATTGCTCTTTTTTAAAATTATTTTTCTATTTATGTCATTTATCACGTGAAGTATTAAATTTATGAGCTATTAACATTTTTTAATTATTCGTTTGATGTGTAATTTACCGTTTAAAAAAGATAAATTGTATTTTTAGTCCAAGTTGTCTCCCTTCATCATCATCAGTCTTTCAACGTCCGTCGTTGGACATAGACCTTCCCCAGGATTCGCAACACTTCTCTATCGTGGGCGTCGCGGAGCCAGTACTTTCTGAATTTGTCTAGCTTGTCTCTCCATCTAATACTCTGCCGGCCTCGGTTGTGCTTGTGATTTCTGGGGATCCATGTCATGAGTCGCGATGTTCATCGGTTGTCCGCCATTCTTGCAACATGGCCAGCCCATTGCCATTTGATATTTTTAATGGATTCTATGATGTCCTTGACACTTGTCTTTTCCAGGATTTACTGTGCTGTCTTGTGGTCTCTCCATGTGAGGCCCAGCATAATTCTCTCATGTGTACATTGCATGGTTCTCTATTTGCGGATCTGTCTCTTGGTTAGGTTCTATGTTTCAGTTCCATAAGTGACTATTGGGAGGATGCATTGATTATACACCCTTCTTTTTAGGATTAATGCGATCTTCTTGTTTTTGAAGGTTGAATTTGCTCTGCCAAAGGCTTGCCATTCTATTGTGATTCTTTGCTTGATTTCTTCTTCTTTTGAGGGTCTTATGGAGATTTGTTGTTCCTGGTAGATGTAGTGATCTACTTTCTCCAGTTCTATGTCCTCGATTTTGATCTTGGTGTTTTCATCTCCGATGTGGTTGTTGCACATGATCTTCGTCTTGCTGAAGTTCATATGTAGGCTGACTTTCTTTCCTTCTTCTTTTTGTTCATCTAGCATTAGTTGGAGGTCGTGTAGGTTCTCTGCGAAAAGGGCAATGTTGTCTGCAAATCTGAGGTTACTCAGATACTCGCTGTCTATTCTGATTCCTGCACTCTCCCAGTCTAGTCTTCAGAAGATCATCTCGAGGCAGTCTGTGAAGAGTCTGGGTGAGCTGGTATCACCTTGTCTTGCCCCTTTTCTGGAGCTGAAACGGCTCTGAGTCTTTATGTAGCCTGATAAAGGTGCTATTGTGATTGTATATGTGTTTCAGCACTTCGACATATATTTTGACAGTCTTTAGAATTACCTCAGTCTGTATCAGTGTGATGAAGAAACCAATTAAATTTTGGGATTCTACAGACTTTTTGTAAATCAGATTCTGATCCTTGGTACATTTCCGATAAGGTAAAACACATTTCGTTAGAGTTAAATGGGCAACAATAGGCCAGGCCAGGTATTGTGACATCTATGTTACAATATGATATAAATCTGGTCGAGTAGCTGTCATCACATATATCAGACTTTCAACTATTTTTCCACGGAACTTGTCCAACGATTTAGCACAGACCTCATTCATTTCATTATTTTGCCCCATTGCTGTTCACCAATTCTACAAAGTTTATGACTTCTGACATCTGTTGTACGTATTGTAGCTGCACAATCTACTAACATTCCTTATTATTACATACAGTATCCATTCCTATCAAGAACAAAAATGAATGATTCAATTTAGAAGAACCGCCTACATTTTTTATAAAATATTTATTTTTCTTTTTCCGGCATTTTGAAGCTATGTGACCCTGTTAGCCTCATCATTCATTTTTGAGTTCCACCATTTTGCTCCTTTTTTTAACAAGCTACTTTTTTCTTGGTCTTTCATTAACCTTTTTTCTGTCTACTCAAAACTTCCAAGTGCCTCTTTGAAATTGCTACTAGTCAATCCTTTTTGCTTCTGGGTAATAATGTTGTGAAAGATTTGAATTCTCTTGGGAGACCCTACAAGACCGTTGCTGTTAGCAAGCTGCTGCTTATTCTTATTTCTTCAAGAAAACTACCTGAGGAAAATATCAGTGGCAACATGCTCGGGGACAAAAATGCTGCCATTTTGCTAAAGACAGCAGGAAAAATAATGAGTGTCAATTTGCTGTCATGGTCTTGAAGAGAGAATACAAGCCTTTTATTATAGTTATTACTCAGAAGGAAAAGAGCTTGACTTGCAGCACTTCTAAAGTTGAACTGAATTTCCCAGCTCAGGTCTCGCTTCTTATTTGACAGTGACTAGGAGAAATGTGGGATGTCAAATAACAAAACCTGGGATGAGAAATCCAGTTTGATGACCTTGGCCTATAAACTGTTGAGTTCTGTGACATTACGTCTATAGCAGTACAGTGAATGCTCAGAGAGAAGAAAGCAAAGAAGACTTTTATAAGAACACAGAGTAAACTCTAATTAGCAAATAATTGCTCCTCAAAACTCATATATATATATACATATATATATATATATATATATATATATATATATATATATATATAAGTAGCAGCACCACAAAATTTGTATTCATACTATTATGTACACATACAGGAATCCACAATCACATGATGTTTACTTTTCCGCAGGTAATTTGACCTCATCTAATAAGCCCTTGTAAGTACTTCTGCAGGTGTATTCTTAGTGGTGGGTGTATGATTATGAAATAAACTAGAATACTGGAGCACTTCACATTTTCTTAGTAAAAATAGATGATACCAGTCACTCTTATATATCCTTAAATCATAGAAAATTCTTGAAAAATTTTTTCTCCTTAGAATTCTCATTTTTCAAATTGTCAAGGTTCATCTGCTCATAGTGCAAAGTAAATTGACCTCACAAGCCATTGATTGTGAGTTTAATCATCTCTGAGTGCTCCAAAAATGAGGTCTTGCCAGATTCAACTTGTTTTTTTAAAATAAATCAGAATTACTCCATTATAACCTCAAATGCCACTTTTGCGTCTTGTGTAACTTCACCAAAAAACAAGTTTGGCACAATGGACCCAAAATATTTTTCACACCTTGACATTGACTGGAACCCATTTCACCTTGACACTGCATAACATCATCCAAATATCAGCCATTTGACACATGTAAACAAATAACATATTGTTGAAGGTTACTGTACCCTCAGAAAAAATGATTTTTTCAATTTTTTTTTTTTCTTCCAAAGGAATTTCTTTGTGCTTTCAATCCCCCTAAAAGTCGTAAAAGAATAAAACATTTTTTCTTCTTTTTTTTCAAGTTTCAAAAGTTACTTATCACCAGAAAAACCAAATGTTCTATTTTCTATTGAAGGTTTTTTTGCTTTTTTTTTTAAATTTTTTTTTTTTAAAACTTATATGTTTCTCGAAAGTCACTTATCCCCTATAAGAATTTTTTTGTACTTTCAATCCAATTACATAAAAAAAGTCAAATATCCAATGTTAACAATAGAGAGCTATCGGAATCGTCAAAAATGTTTTATAAAATCAATGATTGGATGTAGGCAATCTCATTTGGAATACTACTTGAAGGAATGGTTACTTTTGCAAGAAGGATGTAAATTGGCTGCCCTAGATATCTACAAGAGTTACCTCCCTTGGTTCCATGAAGATGGCTGAAAGTTGCTGCTTTATTTTTTTTTCTCAATTGCTAATTTGTCAGCTAACTTGATAGCCTGAAAGTGATTGGATTAGTTCATTTTTCATTTCCAGCTGACTATTGCTACAAATGTCCTGGCTGCTGAAATCCATGAACATACTACTTAAAATATTTCAATGAAGCTTTTTGAATGTTTGGATTTAATTTTAACAAGTATTTTATTTCAAATCATATTCTATAACAAAGTTCCTGAAATTTGTTTGGAAGTTTGAATTTTATTTTAATGAATGAATATATAGATAAAATTTTTCAAGTGCATTAATCAATCAGTACATTCAATAAGTCTACAAAGGCTGTGATAAAGTTTAAATTGTTGATCTAATGAAAAAAATTTTTTATTTTTTTTATTTTGATTTATGAATATGAAATTCAAACATCCAAAGATGTCAATGTTTTTGTGCATGCTTGATATTTTTAGCAATAAACTTAGCTGAAAGTAACTAGAAATGGAAAGTTCCAGCCATTTTTAGCCACCAAGGGTTGCATAGGGAGGCTACTCTAGTTAACATTCATGGCAATAAGATTGGAAACAAAAAAAATAATCTTTTTTCCAAAAAATTACCTTTTGTTTTGTTTTTGTTGTTTTTTTGTTTTTTGTCAGTAAGAAACTTTTAAAACTATTTATTCTAGTTTTCATCCATTTGATTTTTTTTTTTAATGTAATTGGATTGAAAGCATAAAAAGGATTAGTAACTTTTGAAAATAGTGTATTAGTTTGTTTTTGTTTTTTTTGTTTGTTTTTTAAGTACTTTCAAAAGAAATGTATTTTTCTTTGTTTTTCTGGTCGGAAGTAACTTTTGGAACTTGGCAAAAAAAAATTTTTTTTTTCTTATTCCACATTTTTTTGATTGAAAAAACAAAGCATCACTTCTTTCTGATTGTGATATTTCACCTGATTTGAAAAGGAAGCCTTTAATGCTTACGTTTATCCCAATGTCAAAGGAGCTTCAATATGAAATAGATTTCTTATAAATGTGTACACCATAACAGTACGAATATTAGAATTATAATATATTTCTTTGATTATTTACAAGGTTTAAAAAAAACATTTGCGAACAATATGCAATGTAATAATGTTTCTTTTTAATTATTTATACAAGATTACTTATGAAAAATTGATTTATATTTTATCTACAATGTCATAATTATCTATTGAGAAGAATATGAAGACTTTTTGTCAAAATAAATTTTGAAAATCTACAATCTCCACCAAATCATCTTGGATAGATGTCTTTTCATTTTTTCTCAACATAAAAATTTGGGAGCTATGACTGAAGGGAAATATCCTTGATCCGTGAATGCCAAACAATTGTTTTATTTCACTTTCAGGTGAGACCACATGCACTCGATATAGTGTATAGTCTCTGTTGATTCGGTCCACAGAATTTTGATTAAATAATTAAATGAATCAATCTTTCATATCATCATCTTATAGTTCATTATATCTTATAATTTAAGAAATATATTATACATTTCATGTCATTCATCTCATATTGTTATTGTTCACAGATGTTTTTAAAATCTTGAGAATAAATGTTTAAAAACAATATATTATCACCATTCATATTGTTATGGTGCACATATTTTTTTTTTTTAAAGTCAATTCCAAAACAAATTGATTACAAAATCTCCGTTGACACTGAAACGAAACGTAAATGATGATGCATGAAAAGTTTTTTCTTCAAAACAGCAAAATTTCACCATGGAATATTCAATATTTGCTTACCTTTTTTGTGGGTAAGTAATATTTGCCTATATGTTTGGTCAATCTTGGAGTGCGAAAAGTACATTTCATCTGACAAACTTTTAGGATTGTTAAAGATCACTAACAGGGATAAAGGAAATTAATAATGTATTTTCTCTTTTTGTTTTGTCCAGATTGGTGAGTGGGGATGTTAAAGGGAATTTCAAAGCTTTATTCTCAAGAGTTTCTAACATTGAGAAAAAGAATGGACCATTTGATGTAAGTCTAAAAAATGTCTTTCTTTTTGTGAAGATCACAGAGGTATATTAGATGCTAAATATTTTCTGAGATACAATTTAAATTTTTTTAACCATTGCTATTTCTTAAAAATGAAGTATTTCTTCATCAAATATTGATATGCTGATGCCCATGAGGATAGCATTTTTCATTCATAATTTGTAACTAAATTACCTTATGATAGAATATTTTTGCAACAATGACTTCATATTTTCACAGCTTTTTAAAACTTGTTCTCTTTTTATGTTTATGCAATTTATCACTTATATTTTGCTTATAAAAAGCTGTTCTATTTTTTGATAATCTTAGAATTAAAAAAAATAAACTAAAAAATGTCAACGAATGTTCACGTCCTCTTTTCTTGATGAATATTGGTTATGTACTGATGTTTTTCCTTTACATTTTTATTGTTTATGTACATTCATATGAATGATGTCACCATGCAAAGTATTTGTCCTAATTTTTGTGGGCTCATTTCATTTTTGGTAACTTTTAAATAGTGTTTTACAATATGTTTTCAAGCATCATACCTTTCAATATGGCAGCATAAGCTTTTCTTATTCATTTTTCATTTTCTGAATTTCAAGTTGGGCATCAAAATCTATCAAGAAAATCTTCACTTTTCACTGTATAACATACATTCTGCTTCAGTAAACCCTTGCTATAACAAAGTGAGTGGGAGGAGGTGATAGTCTTATAAACTAAAAGTTGGTTATACTTGATGGTTGCCTCCTGTTCAGTAAATAAGATGTAAGTTCAAGACTTCGCCGCATTTAAAGAACTTATTTCGGTAAATCTTGACACAGTTTGGTTGCCCCTTTTCCTCTTTTCGACCTTATCTCTTCATGCAAATGTGTACAGTTCTATCAAAATAAAAACTATTGTACTTACCTTTCCTTTGGAAGATGTTTCTTTGTTTAGTAAACAAAAAACAATATCTAAAGCCTAAATGTTGGTGCTACATAAGTTACTTTAGTTAAGTAAGAGAACAAAAACTTATTGTTTGCCACAAATTCAATGAATTTATACTTTTTAAGCAAGACATGCCTAGTCATACTAACATTCATTTGTCTACTTTTGCTTGTCGAAACTGAGTTCTATCCCTCCATTACTTCAAAACTTTTGTACTTTTTGTAATAATTTCCCATCAAAATTCCATTTGAACATACTGCACCTTTTTTTTTTCTTTTTTTTTCTTTTTTCTTTTCTTTTTTTCTTTCCTGTTTTTTTTTCTTTTTTCTTTTTGTCCTGTTTTTTTTTTCTTTTTTTCTTTTTAACAAATTAAAAATGTAAAAATAATACCAGTTGCTATCAGTGTGAATTCTGAAAACATTTTAATTTATCATTTACTCTTCTTGTTGCTTGGAAATCATTTGTTCAGTTAATTTTTTTTTTTTGTAGCTCTTGCTCTGTGTTGGGGATTTTTTTGGAGAAAACAATAGTGAATGGAATAAATATCTTCAAAAGGAACTAAAGGGTAACAACTGTTTTTTTGTTTTGATTCTATATTGACTTATAATGTTTTAATCCTTTTGCTTCAATGATGCTTGATAATGCCTCTTAGTTTTCTTCTATGGTTTGTGCTGTATACTTGTAATATAGAGCAATATGTATTACTACTAACCTTGGAGCATGTCACCATTTAGAAAGCTAATCCAATGGAATGAAGTCTTTTCTAAGGCAGATTTGTTGATATAAACCTTTCACTTCAGATATATCTCTGTGATTGTAAATGATGGTAATTTTGAACAAAAAAAAAAAATCAGGAGGTCTGGTTAGTAATTCGATAGAAACTGTTTTGTTGGGGGTAATCAATTAAAAATTTGGGGGGGTAAAGGGTGATCAATAAGTTACTTCTCTCGCATTTTGTTGGGCAGTGATTACTAAAAAAAAGTCTGAATTTCAAAAAAAAAAACAAGCGTAAATGGTGCTAGATACAAACAGAAGAACCAATTCAGCATGGATTTACATTGTAAACTGAACTTCACACACAATCTAAAAATCTAGTTGGGGTGAATAAAATGAAAAAATTGAAAAAAAAAACATTGATTAAAAGTAAATGTTGAAATTTTCAGCTTGTATTCATGTCACATGCATATGTAGCCAGACCCACGTGAAAACTGAAAAGCCCTTGTTGGTGTTGACAGTTTTGGGTAGGGTTTTCTAGCAGCACGAGTGGCAATGAACAGAGCTGATGGATATTTAAAATAGGGATTACCAACTGAACCTATTTAGTTGTTTTTAGTAGGATGATCAATCACTCTGCTACCCAGATGACTCCATTCCATTGTCCCAAATAATCTGTTCCTCTCTGTTGTTGGATACTTTGCTTCACATTCATTTATTATATTGCAATGTCTTATAAATGATGATAAAGTGGATTAAGATCTATTGAAAAAGTTTATAAAGAAAAAATGATTGATTAGTGTGTTGTAGAAATCATTCCTTTTTTTTTTTTTTTTGTCATCTTTTAATTTTCTGCCTAAAATGTTGATCTATTATCTGTTCTTTGGTATATGAACATTTCATTTATTCAAAAGAGAGATATCTACATTCATGCAGTGCATATACAAATCTGAGAAGTTTCTAATGTTAACCTGTACAGTATCTTAATTATCACCATCAAAATAATTAGATAAAAAATGGATACATTTTTGCCCATGATGTTCTCTTCATTTGTTATGGTCAAGAAGTCTGTACTATCCATTGAATAAAAGAATTTTAGATCTCACAATTTTTTTATCATAGTTCTGTGGAGATCATTTTAATCAGCAATGTTTGAAATATTTCAATTGAAATGAATATCTTTCTTAGAAATTGCAACTTTCTGATGTCTTTGATATTAAATAAATGCAAAAATATCTTCTGATTATTACATTTGTGTTGAAGAGCTTTTATTTACTTTTGATAGTGCCAATCTCTGTGCTGATTCTTGGAGCCAACCAAGAGAGCCACTGTTCATTCTACCCAGATAAGGAAGGGGCAGAATTATGTGACAATGTTACATATCTTGGTAGGTTCAAATTATTTGAAATGTAGTTGAATTCTTTTTGCTTTGATTTAGCATCATTATCATTTTCTTTATTTTCAGTTTCATCATTATCCATCATCTCCTTTTTTTTTTTCTCTAGCCACCATAATTTATTTCCCTTATCAGGTAGTATCTGTAAAGGAAGAAAATATTCCAAAAGAATTTAATTGCATTTGCCTACTGTTAGTATTAATCAATCAGAAAACCCTTCAGAAAGCTTGTATCTAGAAAATCCCAACTGTACAACTACGTTATATCTTTATTAACTTTCACACTATCATCTTCCTTTCATCATCATCTTTGCCTGCCTCTTCTTTCTATTTGGTCTGTTTTGCTTAATTGATACTTTTTCTTTCTAGGGAGAAGAGGCCTATACTCAGGTAGTTCCGGTCTTCAAATTGCTTATTTAAGTGGAACTGAGGCTACCAACAGTGGTCAAATTAATTTCAGCCAAAAAGATGTCAATGAACTGATTGATTCAGCCACTAGCAGCCAACAATTCAAGGGAGTGGATATCCTCATTACCTCCCAGTGGGCAAAGGGAGTGGAAAAATATGCCTCTGGTGTGGTCAGTATTACACATTCTTTGTGTTGGTTTTTATAAGTACATCTCCTTTGGCTTTAAAGATATGAAAGGTTTTGACTCCTTAAAAATATTATTTTCAATAACTTTTTAAATGCAAGAGTATTTAAAAGATTAAAATTAATTTTACAAATCTTCTTGATCATTTTCTCAGTTACTCTGATTGTCAAACAAAATTTAGTAATACTTTCAAGGAATCAAGCCTTTTCCATTATAGTTGGTGTTATTGTATGTACATGAAAACTGTTTAAGGCTATTTAATTTCTAAGTAGGGATTTTGATTCTTGAAAGTCAATTCATTTGAGATATTTTTTGAAAGGGACGAAAAGATTGAAATGATTGAATTCATGTGAAGAACTGTGCTGTTTGATTCAGCGAAGTTTTACAATGCAGGATTTCATACTAATCCCTTCGATAAAACTCCAGACTTAAGTTTTCAATGATCTCAAAATTTCCTGCCTAATTTGGTATATGGTATGTTATTACCAACAATGCTGTCTCACCATACTTTGGCAACAAGGTTTTGCAATCAATTAAAAATTATGTGAAGTGGAGTATCCTCAATGTTGAATGGTTCCATGTATGGGAACGAATGGTTTTAAAGATGCTGCAATATTCTGGCTCGACAAGGTATCATTACACCAAGTCTGTGTTGCAATATCTTGATTCTAGACAAATTTTTGTGGTACCGAAGAAATAAAACCGCCACAAATTGCCCTTAGAGTTGGCCAATTGAAACAGCTCTTGCAATAATTAAAAGAGCAATCTTTAAGGATGGATATAAACTGAAAAAACACGGAGATGGTTTGTCTGCATGGGTTCAAGCAATGATAAAAATGGGCTTTGTCATTTTACAAGATATTGCCCCAAATTTTTTAGTTTCTGTTGACAGCGAATGCAATGACACGTATCAAAATGGACTATTTTTAGTTGATGTAGAAAAGACTTTGCTCTTTCATGCAAAATTCAATTAAACTATCTTTTCATGCAAAACTCAATTAAATTATCTTTTCTTCAAAAAAGTGTTTTTGTAATGTTCTCAAATACATTGACCATATGTTATTTATTTTTTCCCATGGCTTTTCTAATTGACTTATAGTTACCTGAGTATGCTTGTGTTTTTTGTGCAGAATGTTTCTTATGAAGGTGTTTAATATATGTACATATATTTAATTGTCTGTTTATTTATTTACAATTTTTGTTTTAACTGATCAGTTTCATAGTCATTGTGATCAACAGAGAACTGTTTTCTGTTTTTCTCTTGTCTCTATACCACTAGGGTTTCACTTTTATAATGTTTTTTGTTTGTTTTTTTTCTTCATTCTTTTTTCCTGTATATAGAAGTTGTAGTCCCTTGCCAAGCTGGTTGGGATTCAGGTTAGTGGGGATGGTTGGAAAGAAATTTAGATTGTTTGTTGAGCGATATGATCGTGTGTTTGGTTCTCTTATCTTAGAGGTAGAGGTGGGGAGTACTGTCTGCTTTAATTGAGGATTGTAAATGTATTTATAAGTAAAATAAGGTTAGTTTGAGGTTTGATGATAATAATAATGCTAAATTGAATATTTTTAATAATATGCCTAGGTAGGGAGTTTTGTCATGTCTAGCATATTATATAAGTGAATGAATAAATGGGATTGGATGGCTTGGAATAAATTTATGGATGAAATGAGTAGAGTTCAAAATGAATTAACATAAGGAAGTTTAATTGAATTTCCTCATTCTCTATGTCATTCTATTTGTAGTTTTGTATTCAGGTCTTTGGCTTTTTATTGCTATTTTGTTGTTAGATGTTATAATCTTGTGGTGTATAGCTTAACTTATGAATAAAGAAAGATAGAACTTTGATTTGGTTAATATCTGTAGTTTTAAATGGAAACTACCTCTAATGCCTCTATGAGTATCTATATGAGCAATTTTCTCAATCAAAATTACTTAATCTACATTAAGATGTATCTTAATTCAAATGGTATGATGATAGAAATTTAATTCTGCTAAATTATCTGTAGAGGTGTACATTTGCTAGGTGTATTTTATCTAAATTTTTGTAAATTCTCTCGTGTATTTCATCTGGTAACTATCTGGTGAAAGGCCTAATAGGAATTTATTTTTATGCAAGCATTTTGATATTAGTTCTGATCTTTTAAGGAGTGATTTGAGTTTAGGGAAAGTTCTCACCACTCATCTTTGTTCTAGACAATGGAAATATCTTTCTGAAATGTAAGTTTGTGCAGGTTTTTTTTTTTACTTTCTATGTTATTTCTGTTATTGCTTTTTTTTTCCTCAGTTCCCATTTGTATTTCGAGTGTTGCATTCATTTGTAAATGATATTTTGTGTTGTTGACACTATTTTTTTTCCCTTGTGCCTTCTGTTATCCCTCTGTATGTTTTTTTTTTTCTGTATTTTCTTTGGATTTGGTGTGGTAGTTTGGTATAGAATGCTGGACTGGGAGTAATTACCTTTTACTTGGTATGTGCATTCTCTACTGCAGTTACATTTGACTATTGGTTGTGTTTGTGTGTTGTTTATTTTTTTTCTGGATGGGTGTGAATGTCAATTTTGTTGAAAATCCACTGTCATTATTGCTTCTTCATATTCTTTTTTGTGTTGTTAAAGATTACTTCATTTGATGAGTTGTCAGATGGTCTGCCGCTAATAAATTGTAGGCTTTGTTTGATGATTTGGGGGATGGTGGGTGGAAGAGGTGCTCACGTTTATTTATATATATATTAAAATGTCAAGATAGGATTTTTCAGGTTTCAAGTGATTCTGGCTGGATGTGTATGTGTCGTGCATACCAATGGAGCTAGAAGGCTAAAAATATAAACATTAACCCTTTATCTTCAGAACATGTTTTTTTTCTTATTTTTAGGTGGGGGGTCCAATTTACAGTGTAAGTTGATGCTAAATTGGTTCTTCAGTTTGTTTGACATTATTTACGCTTGTTTTTTGAAAGTTCAGACTTTTTAGTGATTCATCAAAAGAAGAGAAAAGTGACTTATTTATTGATCACCCCCAACATGATATGCTATCGAAAGATGTTGGTCACATGATGGTTTCTATTAAGTGAATAACCAGACTTATATATAAATGGAAGTTAGTCTTAAAAAAACACTGGTAGATAATTGATATTTCATTAACAAACAGAATTATTGATTTGATTATATACACATGCACACGCAGTTATGAAAAAATTGTGAACTATTTGAATCCAGTGTGAAAGACTTATATTTTTTGAAAGATTGTACATAAGGTTGCATGTACTCAAATTTTATTGCATGGCAAGAGAACATATATGTAAACAATTCCTTTGTCAGGATTCATGTTGACAAAAGTCGTTTTTAGATTAAAAAAAGTAAAAGATTTCCAAGAGAAATTATGTAATGTGTACGAAAAGTGAAAACCTAAACATTGAATTACATATCCTTTTGCCTCCAGGATTCTGTAGATTCCAACAAATGTGGCTCATCCCTCATCTCGAAACTTGCTTTGTTGCTACGTCCAAGATATCATTTTGTTGGTTTGCAAGGTGCCTTTTATGAGAGACAGCCATACAGGTAAATTATTTTATTCATATTTCAATTTCCCAGTTCTTATTCACCCACTATTTATTGTCAGTCTGTTATTCTTTTAATCAGTGATTGTTTATTACATTGGCATTCAAGTGTCAGTCATGAAGATACTAAAATATACAATCATTTATATAGTAATATCAAGATGCAATGTTGACTAGAAGTTCATTCAGTTTTTGAGATTGAAATAACAATATTGTTCTAGTTGGCTGTCCCTGAAAAACCATGAGTATTTTGGGTGAGATGACTGTTTTAAATTAGCTTGAAAATTACTCGTAGTTTCCAAGTGATGGACAAGTATAGCGACACTCTTCTTTTCCATCTCGGCTAATAACAAAACTAAAACTTCTTGTCAACTATGCCTCTTCCACTGCTGAAAAAAAAACCTCCTTGCCCAATGTTCCAATCTGTGCAGTCCTCCCAGAGAACAAATTTTATTTTTTGTTAAAAAAACAAAACAAAACATCTCAATCCAAATATATCCGTAAATGTTTTCCCATTGAGATTAATGAGGAGATCATATGGAGAAAAATTAGATCAGGACAGACATCATATAGTAATGATCTGCCAGTTGATCTTGCTGGGCTTTGTTAATGGCTTTGATCCTCATTGGATTTTCCAGTATAGATGGTCTGATACCAATGTGTGCTCAGTTCCCAAGTTGTATGTGTGATTTTCTAGCTTTAGTGTTCATAACACGTGGTTTCTTGACTTGCTGTCCGTAAAACTTGATTCTCTCGGTAAAAGTTTTGCTGATAAATGTGCCCCTTCCCAACTTATGGATTCATCAACAGAAACAATTTTTTTTTTCTTTTTTTTTTTTTTCTTTTTTTTTGTTTTTTCTTGAAAAATAGTTTTATAGAAATTCAAATGTATCCATGAATTTTTCAAAGGTATTAACTAGTTTTTTATATATATATATATATATATATATATAATATATATATATATATGTGTGTGTGTGTGTATTTTTATAGGATCTATAATAAGGATTGTTACAGGTTTCAAATTTTGTATTTAGTTTGGAGTCATAAATTTTGAATCTAAACTGGAATTACAACACATTGCTTGGTTAATTTTGGCCAGATGTGTATCTATTTTCTTCCTGTTCATCTCCTGTTTTCATTTCTCATCTTTTCTTTCTTCCTAACCAGAAATCACCAAGTTCTGCGAGAGGCTGCCCATCATGTAACCCGATATATTAGTTTAGCAAAAGTTGGTAATGTTGACAAGAGGAAGGTAACTTGTTACACTTGTTTATTTTTGTTTTTTTTCCTCATTTATTTGAGGATTCCATAAATCAAAAATAAACTGATCATTGCATAATGGTCAGTGTTTGTTTCTTTTTCTGCATCATTCAATATAATGTGAATACTTTTCAATCTCTTTGCAGTATCTATATGCTTTCAGTATCACCCCGTTAACAGCAATGGACAATGCAGACTTAATCCACCAACCACAGGATGTCACTGAATGCCCTTATAAACTGTCAGAGATGAAAGTGCAAGAACCTGTTGATACAGTAAGTGTCCCCCCAGATGTCTGAATGTTTGTGTGCACACATGAACAAAATAGAAGCAAAGAGTTATATAGAATTTGTCTTTATCGTACTTGGATTTGAATGTACAAACTGCCTGTTAACCATCAGATGTTCTAATAATTGACCCAGCAACACATTCTTGAGAGGTGCTGTCAGATTCCAAGCCCAATTCTTGAGACTGTCTTGTCAAATCATCGTCAGTCATAAATAATAGTTTTATAGTAGTAATCTTATATTACTCTGTAAACAGATTTGCTTTGACTGAATCTGACTTAATTTCTTTCACACGTTCTTTTGTATAAATATGATCTTTTAAAGTGGAAGCAAGTGGTATTTTTATCTTTTCAAATAACTGTAGGCATATCATGTTTCTCTAAAAGCTGAATCTGACATCATTTGAATTTTTGATGAAGAAGAATGTGTACAATGAAAGTTTCCACTGTGACTTATTTCCTGAAAAATTTATTTTAGTTAAATATTTTAAAAAATTACATGACAATAATTTTCACTAGTGATTGTTTCTGCTTTCAATTCATAATACCTTTGTTTCTTCCAGAAATTTGTCAGTTTTCAGAAAAATTATTTTCTAAGTCTTTTATTCTGTAACACTGGGTGATATTCAGAGCTATTAGTATATAATTTATGTATTGACTTCCGTTGGGGGGGGGTTTATAGAAATTTACTTCATACTTGATGTTGGAAATGGTTCACTAAAGTGCCGTTTTATCATTGAGTTTACAGAATTTTTCAATTCACAATCATTATCTAATACAATTAGTAATTTGTACTCAGTTTTTGCCCTTTTGTGCATCTGTAGACAATTTCAACTATGGCTAAAGATTTTGCCTTCACAAAATGGAGAATTGCCAAATATCGTTTAGGGATGAAGAACTTCTCCTTTCGAACATTTCAATAATGGTCACACAAAAAGAATCGCCAACTATGTTAGGGTGTTTGTGGGCCTGCACAGCTCCCAGAGTGTGCAACACCCCTGCCAAAATTAGTTAGTACACTCAAAACTCTCAAACCATTTTTGGCTCACCCACCTGGTTGTGTTGTGCAAGAAGACATATACTGAAGAACATGTTTCATTTCTGTACCAGCAAAGCTGATAAGATTTCCTTTCTAACAATGTATGTGTGTGTATGTATGTATGTATATATATATATATATATCTATATATATATATATATATATATATATATATATATATATATATATATATATATATATATATATATCCATTATGAAGTGAATTCACAATCCATAGATTGTCGATTGAGGTATACATATATTTCATCAAGAAATGCATTGAAGAAAAGACCCATGTTATGCACTGGTAGAAGCTGTGAGTTTATCATTAGTCTTCTAGTAAGATTATTATTTCTACATTAATTTCAGGATTTGGAGATGCTTGACCTCTCGAATGAATTTCTTAATTATATGGACACAAGAGAATGAAGTTGATTTTTTTTTTTTTTTTTTTTTTTGGTAGGCGAGCTTTTTTGAAATTTAATTTCAAACTTTAACGATCAAGTTGTATCATTTTAAAGTGAACTCATACATATATGATTTTTCAAGTTTCGTATACTTTGCCATCAGTATTGCAAAAACAAAATGAGGACCACTTTTATTAAATGCCGGATAATTTTTTGAACCATAGCTGAAGAATGATGAATGTATGGACTGAAAAATCGTTTTATCAAATAGATTCATTACAGTGTACAGTTCAAATATTGATCTTAAATAATGTCTAATATCTCTTGAAGCATTATTTCAATGTGATTTTTTTTGTTTGTGATCTTAAATTTCATTGAATATTCTTTGTTAGTATTTATAGCGGGAGGGTCTGATGGATTTTACTGATCTATGCATGTTCTGATTGTGAAGTGTATGGGAAGGATGTTGAGTATGTAGGCTTGTCAGCCAAGTATCAAGAAATTATGAAGAAATATCTCTTTTCCCTTTCATAGTATCACTTAATACTTTAGACACTACAATTTGTTTGTGCGCCTCAGAATGCTGAAGTTGAGCATTTCATTCTTTGCTCTTTCAATCAATTGAGAATGACAGTTGGAAAAGTTGACCACCCAAACTCTGTTTCCTCTTTCCTTTTATTTTAGTAACATCTATGAAGTATGTGTAATTTTCAAAAATTTCTCTCTCAATAGGATTCACAGCAATTTTTTTTTGACATGAATCCATCAAAAGACAGGGGTCAGAAGAGAGTGAAAGATAATGAAAGATCTCAGACGAAGAAACACAAACCAGGTATAAATTGTTGAGTGTCTGTAAATTGTTAAAATTCATAGTATACATTTCCTGGTTTCACAGGAGAATTGAACAACTGTGTGTGCAGTGCATATTTTTTTGTTAGGTTTCTGTATTAAACAAAAGTTAATCATAAAAGATTTTTGTGGATTTCATTTTGCATCACTCAGGTATGATGACAAAATGTTGAAACAATTTAAAATATAAACAATTTCCGTGAGAATATATTTGACTTGCAGAGAAATATATATAGACATCCATGCACGAGTATTGAGTTGCCTAAAATGTTTGTTCTGTTTGTATTTTTGGGGAGCATTAGGATCATTTAGTTCGAGCTAAGTTCATTTTAAAAAGATTGCTTTTGAATGTATTGTGACTACTATCATCTCATACATTTTTTAAAGAAATATTGTGAAAATTGGGGTATTTTTGTTTATTGACTCCAATGTTTAAGATGGAAGAAATTAAGTTATATTTTTGGCATATAATACTTTTTTTCAATTTTTAGAAAGGTAAAAATTACACAAAATGGATTTGTGCAGTTTATGGAAAGTGTGCTGTGAATGAGTAAAACATGTCAAAAGTTGTATGTTATGTGTTGGAGATCACTGAATGATGGCCTACTGTAGAGTAGTCAGCTGTCAAATCAAAAAATTATTTGAGAATAATCAATGTGATATAACGTGGGAGACATATATCCAAATCAATCATTAAAAATCATTTGCATTCATTTGGTTATGTTAGTTTCTTTCATGTGTGGCTTCCACGTAATTGAAAAAAAGCAAACTACTAAACTGTATTTCAGTATGTCATTCGCTACTTAAATGTAAGAAAAATATTTTGTTTTTTAAAGAAATTGTGTCAAGCGATAAAGAGTGGATACTTCACAACATCAAGGAAGATCAAGCACAATGAACCAATACTAATCAGAATCAAAGTATTCGTACGAAGAAGCTATGTATATGGTCAGATGGGGAAGGGGTATTCTTCTTTGTGCTTCTTGTGGAGAAGCAAATAATTAATTTGAAATAGTACTAAACCCAATTAGGTTAATTGAAGTCAAAAATAGAAAAAAGCATTTGTTTGGATTTATTGAGAAGGAAAAGCATTATCTTCCATCAGGATAATGCTAGACCTGCATGTTTCATTGGTGACCCGGCAAAAATTGTTACAGTTTGCCTGGGAAGTTTTCATTTTTCTGCTATATTCACCAGAAATTGCACCCCTTTGAATGACCATTCATTGTGGATTCCAGTGAATCATTTCCTAAAGGTACCTAGAACAGTTCTTTGCTGACTAAGATAGAAAGTTCTGGGAGGGTGGAATTATGAAGTTGCCCAAAAGATGATAGAAGATGGTGGAACAAAAACGATAAATGTTATTCAATAAAGTTGATGTTATAAGTAAAAAAAATATATTCTTACTTAATAAACTGAACAAACATTTTTGGCTGCCACAGAAAATTCTCTTGCCAGTCAAGTTTTTCAGATTTGGCCCATGTCAGTCTCAGGCACTTTCTCTACACTATCAAGACTACAACAGGTCTATAAAAAAAAACAAACCAACACTCACAGTAACTATAATGTTAAACTTGGACTTTTGAAGTGAAACTCTGCAGCATAAACATAAATCTTGTTTTGAATTATTTACAATAAAACGCAGTTGACAGGTGTCACCTGTCAGACAGCCATATGTCTGTCAGTTCAGATTCTAATATAATGTAGTAAATGTATTACGCTTGTCTACATGTAGGTATGAGTATTTTTGTATGTGCATACAATATATGGGATAAGATAAAAATGACATAATGAATAAATATATTTTTAGATAAAATCTTGTTTTGTTTTAAATATCTTAAAAATTCTTATTTGGTGCAGTTAAAGTCGTTTGTGATTTTAGTAGATTCTCTATTACAAGTTTTCAATCAAGATGAAATGTACAGAGTTCCAGATTTTATTAGTGTAATCTTTTTGTGTTCCTAGCCCAACCTACAGGCCCTTGCTGGTTCTGTCTTAGAGGAGACAAGGTGGAAAAACATCTAGTGGTCAGTGTTGGTGAAACGGTGAGTCTATTTATCTCTGTATATAAAAGAAATACATGTACACATGTGTGGTGGCCTCCCCATCATAGCAGCCACTTTTACTTGCTCAAAACTTCAGATAGAAGTTAATTGAGGAATACTCAAGCATTTCTCACATGAATTTGATGCATCTATACAGCCTTTTTAAAATTCAGTTTTCACATTGCATTTTCAGTTACTTTTCCATCCTTTTTCTGTAATCTATTACAATCAAAGGCTCACTTCTCATCAGTCACCTGATTGTAAGAAGATATATATATTATGAATGAGTACACCCCTGGAACTTTTTTTATAGAAAGTTCATTTTCTTCTAAACCAAACATAGTAGGATTTTATTATTTCTTGTGGAACATCACACAATCAAAACAGTTATTATCAGGTATTATTTATGATCAAACTCTACAGTATTGAAATGCTGTTCCCAAAATTATGAATATGTCGCCATCCAAAAATGAGTACAAAAAAATCAATTTAAAATCAATATTTGGGATGACTGCTTTTATTTCTTATCATATCTTGTAATCTTGACGATATTGATTTCACTAGATTTGCACAAACAGTCACTAGATTGTTTTCCACTCCAACAGTATGCATTCTTTCAAATCTATTTTGTTGGATGGTCATTGTTCTTCTACATTGCGTTTCAGTATATTCCATAAGTGCTCAGTTGGATTTAAATCCAGTGACATCTTAGACCAATTGAGCAATTTTACCTTCAACTCCTTCAGAAACTTTGTTTTTTTTTTTTTTTTTGCAGTGTGTTTTATATCATTGTCATGCTGAAACATAGCTCTTCTTCAATATTCATGGTTCTGTTGATGAATTGCAGCTTACCAGTACCATTAGAGCTCGTACAACCTCAGACCATGACATTTCTACCTCCATGCTTACCTATTGATACCAAAAACTCTTCCTTGCCATGACGATACCAGACTTGTTATCACACCCAAATAGATTGATTTTTGTTTACGCTGTCCAAAAACATTGACTTGATATTATTATTCTCTTGCCCAAACTTTTTTATCTTGATTATAGTGATGGTTTCCTACACGGTTGTTGGCCATGTAAGAAAGTTTTGTTCAGGGTATATCCCATTGCTATAGAGCAAAAATTTTGCATCACACACATCTGACTCCAATAGCAACATCAGCAGCTTATTTTCTTGAGTCTTTATCAATTATTCTAATAAAATGAATAGACCTCTGTGTCAGCTCGCTTGGTAGACATGGTCACTTCAGTACACCTCTGAGATTTCCACTTTCCTCACCATAATTTTGCACAATTTTGGCAGTAGTGTTTTGATTCAACTTCATTTTGATAGCTATTTTGTGTCCTTGTGGAACTATTTCTAATATCGTGTACTCTATGTTTAGATATATCTAAGATTTATAAAATATACTTACTATTTTGAATAAGATGAACTTTTTTTGTGGGTTACACACATACATATGTATATGTGTCTGTGTATACTTGTGCAAATGTGAAAGATTGGAATAGCATTGAAATGCCGGCATCAGCAAACATAACTCAATAACCCACATATAGATAAACTAAAAATTAAATACCACTTTGAAGAACAACCTATTCACCATAATTATCTTAAACATGTGGAAACAGACCAAACCCCAAATAATTAAATTAGCAACTAAGATCATATAAAAGGGAACCTCAACATTGGGGAAACAGATTTTAGTGAGAATAAAATACTCTGAGAGGAAACATACCACAAAGAGCTGATGGATCAAATACATACTGGTAACAAAAATGCCCACACCATACTTTCCTAATTCATAATCTATAACTACCAACAAGCTCAGCTTCCCCACTAAATAAAACAGGGAAACATGACAAGCAATGACAAACCACTGAACAGAAAAAAAATATAAATTGATTAAAAGGAAGATCCTACCGCCTAGGAAAATAGACACCCCCTCCCCCTGAAGTATCCTAAATCAGAATCTGGAATGAACTGAACCATTTGCCTGAAAAATTTGAGATTCACAGAACTCCTACTAACAATAACCTCACACCCACATCACCCCCCCACCCCAGATGCATTCAATACTGGGAACTTCGAAGTCATTCAGACCCATAGGAAAAATTATATATATATATATATATATATATATATATATATATATTTCTGAGCTACAGAACCGGACGGTCAGTAAGGCCGAATTTAAGCAAAATATTTATTTACAGATAAATTCCCCATCCACCAGTGTGCTCTACTCCTATGGAAGAGTATTATTTATATATATAGGGACTGCAAAATTAACAAAGAAAATAGCAATAACTGAAGAACCAAATAAATATAAAGTAAATAAATTTGATGTAAAAATCAAAGTGAAGATGAAAACATCTTTTCGAACATAATTCAACATCCACATAAGATAACTTTCACATTTTGTCCATAGCTTTTGATATGTAACTTATAAACACGAGTAAAACACACCTACTACAAAAACAACCATAAATTGAAAAGCTCCTCCCACTCATAGCATCACGCACAAGACTCTCGCCAAATCCCCCAAACTGGAATCTGAAACGCACATAATCATTCACATTAAGAGGCTTCAAGTGGATAGAAACATAAGCGTTTTCATGCAGTGAATCTGTTTTCTTCTGTAGTTATGTTATATATATATGTATATATAGATATTAACTTTTCACTTGTATTCATATTTTTCATATTCACATACATATATTTTCTTTTATTTTTATAAGTGTGTGTATATATAAAATATATATATATATATATATAAATATAAGAAAACAGTTTCGCACTCATATAAAAATTGTTCAATGAATTGATTTAATGCATTTTTGTTTACAGACCTATCTAGCCCTGGCAAAAGGTGGCCTTGTACCTGATCATGTCCTCATCCTTCCAATTGGTCATTATCCATCTACTGTGGCTGCCCCTCCTGAAACTATTGAGGAAATAGAACAATATCCTTTTCGAATATTCATTGAAAAATATTTATTTGTAAATGCCATATCATGAGGGTGGTAGATCTCCTCAATATATACATTGCTTGTCAAAAATCTTGTGAGAATTGTACTTTTTTTAGCGCTTAATTTCTTTTTAATTGTAGAGGGTTTTGAAACTATATCATATTTTATTAGAAATGTAATAAATAACACATGTATTCTGATAATAAAATTCAATATAATCAATTCTGTACTCCTTTAGCTAGCTTGAAATCTCAGGTACTTGAAATCAATACCTGAGATCCTTTAAGGCATTGATTTCTATAAGGAATCAAGGTATCCATGTATTATTGTATTTTTCCAGATTTGGCCAACTATTGAGTGGAGGGACAATTGAGCAGAGGATATTATCAATCAAACAAAAAGTCAAAACTAAGAATTACGTTTTGTTTTTTTTTGTTTTTTTTTAATTCAATTATTTAATACACACTACATACTTTTGTTGCTCAGTTTTAAGGGATATGTGGAATTTGGTGTTGCTGTTAAGCAGTAAGTAATAATGGCTACCCCTTTGTGATTGTGAAAAAGAAAGCATGTTCCTACAGTTAAGCAGTTCCAATTCACAATTTCTTGAAGATCATAAATAATTATTTTCAATATTTTTATTACCAAAAAGTTTGATTTATTTTTTGTTTATTTTTAGAATTTGAAATTAATTGACTAACTGACCTTCATGATTGTAAAGTTTCTCACCTTTGCCCAGTCGATTTTTAAAATGACATATAAATGAGAAAGATGGCGATTGTTGTTTTAAACAGAAATTGCTGAATTACACTGCTCAATTATGGGATCACCCTTTCTTTTTCACAATCAGAAAAGGTCTTTGGTTTCCCTTTCAATTCTTGACCTAAAGCATTCTTGAGTTTCCTCCCCCCAAATGTTTTCTATTATATTTCAAATTAGGAGAGTCAGCATAAACTATTGTTTTGTTAATAATAATAGATTTGGTTGTTATGGTGTATGTATGTATGTATGTATTAGAGAATTATTTCAATATTTTCATTTCAAATTTAATTTATTTCATGGTGGAAACAACTGTATTTAAATGAGCAAATATTCTTTTTCATTTTGTACTTATGCTTATTTCTTCAACACTTCTTCCATGTTTGACTTCCTTGACTTTTCTGTAAATATAAATCCTCTTTGAAGAAATTCTTCAGAAGCATTGGGAAAGCTGTTGTTTTTTTTGAACGAAATTACAAAACCTCTCATCTGCAGATCCAGGTAAGAAAATATTCAATTTTTCTGTTCAAATCTCTAACGATGCATTTTCTTCTTTTCTTTTTTTTTGTATCACCTTCTTTAGTTGATGCTTCATTTGAGTTGATGAGATAATTTAAGGATCAGCTGCTAGAATAATCATTTTGTTTGGGATATATTGAAAAACAAACCTGGCAATCATAATGCTTTTACACAAAAAAAAGGAAGCCCGAAAGACCTCTACAACTACTAGCCTACTTAACTGTATCTACAAACTTTTCACAAAAATCATCACCAACCATATCATAAAAGCACTAGATGAAAACCAACCACACGAACAAGCTGAATTTAGAAGATGTTAAAATCAGCAGAATACAAAATGCCATTCGCTGTAGCATTTTATAGGCTCCAAGAAGGCATTCGACTGGAAATTCCCCATGGTCATGAAGGCCATCTACTCTACAAGGTGTAGACCCTGTATGCGTCAGAGTTCTGCAACATATATACAGTTACAGCAATTCCTTTAAAGACTCTGAACCCTTCCAGCTCCAAAAAGGAGCAAGACCAGGTGATACCAGCTCATCCAAACTCTTCACAGCCTGCCCTGAAATGATCTTCTGAAACCTGGACTGAGAGAATAGAGGAATCAGAATTGATGGCGAATATCTGAGCAACCTCAGATTTGTAAACGAGATCAGCCTTTTCGCAGAGAACCTACACGACCTCCAACTAATGCTAGATGAACTAAACAAAGAAAGCAAGAAAGTCAGCCTACCCATGAACTCCAGTAAAATGAACATTATGTGCAACGATCACATCAAGAATAAGAACACTTCAAAATAAGAACCTTCAGAATCAAAGATGCAAAACTGGAGAGAGTTGACGTTTACATCTACTTAGGACAACAAATCCCTACAAAACCCTTAAAAAAGAAATCGAGCAAAGAATCACTCTAGAATGGAAAGCCTTTGGCAGAGCAAGCTCAACCTTCAAAAGCAAAACGATCCAAGTAGTCCTAAAAAGTAGAGTATACAACCCATGCATCCTCCCGGTAGTCATCTATGGAGCTGAAACATGGAACCTAACCAAGAGACATGCCCGTAAACTTAGAAGCATGTGACATAAACCTGAGAGAATCATGCTCAACCTCACATGGAGAGATCACAAGACAGCATAGTATATAGGCAAGAAAACAGTGGTTCAAGACATCATAGAATTTACTAGAAAACTCAAATGTCAATGGGCCAGTCATGCTGCAAGAATGGCAGACAACAGATAGACGTTATGGATCCCCAGAGATCACATGCAAAACTGAGGCCGGCAGAATACAAGATGGAGAGATGAACTTGACAAATTCTGAAGAAAGTACTGGCTCCACAATGCTCACAATAGAGAGTTGTGGTGAATCCTAGGAAAGGTCTATGTCCAATGATGGACAATTAAAGACTGATGATGAAACCTCGCTCTATTGTTTCAAAAGTTACTTTAATGCTGACAAAAAAAAATAATGCTGGATATTGTGCTTGAAACAAATTTGAGCAAATTATAAAAATGATTATGAAATTCTTATTTTATTTCATAAATCTTTACTTTTTATCCTGATTATGCCAAATGTTTTGCATCTGAGTTGGAAGATGAGGTAATTTTTCATTGTCTGCTGTCAAAATGAAGGTAACATAGGAATATTTGTGTGATACATCTCTAATTTTTCTGTTGAAGGTTGTGCCTGTTCCAATTGACAAGGCTTGTAATGTACTCGATGCCTTTCAGGATTTGGCTTTAGAAGAAACAGTTGAACTCAATGAAATTCCTAAGCATTCAGATTTAAAACAGGTATTTTTAAAACCTTTTTCTCTCAATTTCAATTCTCCTCACCAATTTGGAATGAACTTTGACCATCGATTAAAAAAAATATCAAAAATGAAAGTAACTCTAAAAATATACTTTTATGTAGTCATTTTTTCTCACTTACTCAAGAAGCCTCAAGTTTTATTTATCTAGTATCACTATTTTTCATTCTTTATTTTTCATTCTTTATTTATTTATGAAGATGACGAGAATAAAGTCACAGTCAATAATTGAACAACCATAGATCAAAACATTGAAGTCCTGAAAGCAAAATCCTTGGAAGAATAAATATTGTCAGTATATATTCTATTCATGCCATCACTGGTGTTTCCCCCTGGAGAACATCTAAATTTGGGTAAAAAAAAACGTCTACATTCTGGAGAATCTAGATTTTATTTCTGCTGGAAGTCATCTAAAATAAACTGAAAAAAAAAACGTCTAAATTCTGGAGAATTTAGATGTTATTGTTAAAAAACCATCAAAATAAGGCACCAAAAAGGTCAAAAAAAGCATCAAAAAGAGAAAAAACTCCCCAAACTCCAATTCTCCCAGTGTTCTGTCTCATTGTTAACCATTTTGTCATTGATTTGCACTGATGTTAGGGAAAAGAGAATGTGGGTAATGCTGTGCAAGTCTCCCTCACACATGAATCAAAATCATTTTTTCTTTTTACTTTTCTTCTTCTGTAAATACGTTGCTGAAACATCCATTTCCTATTTCTTCTTCAGATTGTTCGTGTAGAGACTCCGTATTTCTTTGCTGAGGTGCCAACTGGAGAAAAACTTCTGTGTAGAATATCAAAGTTTTTTCAGTTGCAGTTTGGAAGGTGAATCTTTTCAGAATTTTATTCCTAATTTTGGATTTACTTCCTTATTTCTTTTGCACTGGCCATATTTGGATATTGAGTGAGGTACTAGTTTGAACAAATGGCAAGATATTTATTTTTGAGTGAATAATGTTGATATAACTTTCAGACCTAATTTAATTTTAGAACAAATTGTACGACTGTATAAAATTTGAAAATGTCAGATTTCTATTTTTAAAGTTTACAATTTGGAAGAAACTCTGATTACAGTCACAGAAAAGTTAATTTGAAAAATGCGGTGTCTTACATACTTTTGATCCCTAGAAAGCAGAAACCAGAGACAGACTTGTTGTTTTGTGTTTTTTTTTAATAGATTTATGGACAGATAGAAATCGTGGTGTATCTATGACTTGCCAGTTACTCACGCTGATCCTTTTGAGGTTCTCATTGAATGTTTCTATATCTCTCATTGTCAAATTTTTGTCTGACTGGTAGCACAATTGTGCTGGTTTGCTTCAGATCAAAATACCTGCATTAGCTCAAATTTTACCTACCTGGTCATAATACTTACTGCAGCAAGAAAATTTGTCTTTAATAGGTTTGATTTTAATTTTGCTGATTAAAGCTATTTTGGTAAACCAATGTAGATATTCCCATGCCAAAATAATATGGATGTGTATGCACAGCTTCATCTAGTATATCCTAATTTTGATATTTGATTCCATCCCAAATTCATTTTCTGTGGATTCTAATGAAAATGAATTCTGGTTGGATTGCTGTTCTGCTTTTGAAGGTAAAAATCTGCTCAACATTATTTGCTTTTTTCCATCTGTCATTGATAGATAATATAATTATTGATTATCCATTTTTCAATATTGACTTGTGCTCTCCTTTGTTGTAGGGAAGTTTTGTCCTCACCAATGTTACTCAACATGCCCGAGAGAGTTGATTGGAAGCAATGTAATATCAGTGAAGATGAAGAGAAACAAAATGCCAAGGATTTTAAAAAAATATTCCGAGCTTTTGATTTCAACTTTACGTAGTACTTGCTTTTAATGATGTTCATACAGTTAAGAATTTTTTTCATTAATCATGACGAGTCAGTCTGCTGTCTATACTTACAATCTGTTAAATAAGTTCCATTTGAGGAATTGATTCGCGCTTTCTGAGAAATCTGAGCAGACATTTCAGAAAAAACACCAAAGTTGATACTATCTTTAACTGATCATTCACATTTTTTATTTTTTAATAAAATAAATCTTCATTCATTTCTGTTTTTTTGTTATTTATTTGACATTCAACTTTAGAAATTTGGATAGTGCTTTGAAGAAAATGATACTTCTAAGATCATTTTCATGGTATTTGAAAGAAAAAAACCAAAGTTCCTTGTTTTTGTTATTCAGTTAATAAATTATAACCTCATCTATTTTCCCTCAACAGGTCAGCAACTTTCAATTTTAAGAATGAGAAAATATAATCTCCAGATAAATAGAACACTTCTAATAAATCTTATTAGACAAGCATGTCACCATTCCTGAAATTTGAATTTCAGTATTGCTAAGTCAACACCCTCAATGCTTCCTACATACTGCCTGCACATGTATCAAGTTTATAATGTACAGTAGACCTCCACTGATCTGGGTATCAGTAATCCAGTTCCTTCACTAATATGGCACTAATTTCAAATTTCCCAAGCTATTCCAAGGTACTGTACCAACCTGCAACACATTTTTTGATTGCAAAATTTGATATATATATATCAACAAAATCACTCACATAAACAAAGGTAGAATTTAAATGATTTTTTCAGAGAATGATGAGGTGACAGTTGGCTATTATTTGGAGCTTCTCCTGCTGTGATGCAGGGGTGCCAGATTTGTGAACGTCTCCTCTACTTTTGTATATGTGTGTGTGTGATTGGGTTGATTTTTATTCTTCAAATTCCGTAATTAGTTATTGGAATTGGTCATATTTTTGTGAAATCTACTACTTTTTAAATACCCTTTTTGCCTTTGTTTAAAACTAAAGAAAGTCATTATCACAAAGTTTTTCCCAAAAGTTGCAATAAATAAGCTGATAAATGCATTTGCATATAATTAGTCATTTTTATCTTTAATTGTATAATATAGACACTAACTTATTTATGGACTTTGTTTTAAAACAAAGGAATATAATACCTAGTTTAAAATAAAATAATAAAAAAACTCTACCAAAACTAGTCAGAAGTACCTATTAATGATTAGGAAGTGAATGAACTAAACAGAAAGCATTATACTCCTATTTTTGATTATCTGTTATGACAGCCATTTAGTAAAAACGAGCTGGATTTGGATAAAAGTAAAAAAATCCAACCATCATTTAATAATTATCCTCCTAATCCGACAAATCCTTCAAAGGACTTTTTGTATTAGCCTAAATTCATCTTCAAATGCACATCTTATATAAATATATTCAAAAGATTTACATTGTAATGATTATTTCATTCTGTTTAGATGTGTTATTTACGATGTTGGTTATTTTATGTTTATTTTTTGAGCTTACAAATATCTTTTGATCTTTTTTTTTCTATTGTGGATGAGATCCTCCTTATGAAATCTCTTGAACAAGCAGATTGATCTGTTATTTTTTTGATTGTGTGTGTGCGCTTGTTTATTGACAATCAGGAAAGTAAAGTTGGTATTGATGAAAAGACTTGAAGCAATTTATGTGGTTGCAGAGATTATTGCTCAGAAAAGGAAAAGTCAGAATCATTGATGGGAGCCTAATAATGTATGAAGAGTGTAAAATGCAGGGTGAGAAATTGAAAATGTTCAATTTCTGAACAATTCAATGAGTCAACGTTTTGATAACATATTACATGATGCTGGAGAGATACCTTGTATATCTCTGAATTTTTGAGATGAGGTATTATTATTTCTATTATTATTCGGACTATCCTCATTTTGGTTGTTTTTCATACAACGTTTCGGCCGTTGTACTCTACGGCCTTCATCTGGTAGGTGTGGGGAAGTAACGAACCGAACCCTTTATTTAATCGACAGGGGTATACTGACCGCACTCCCCTCTTAGCATTAGTAGTAGTATTGTCTCACAGTGGGATTGAACCTAAAACCATCAGATTACTTGCAGTAATTTTGTCTGATTCTGTAATCACTACGCTATGTATCCACATATGAAGGGTTCGGTTCGTTACTTCCCCACACCTACCTGATGAAGGCCGTAGAGTACAACGGCCGAAACGCTGTATGAAAAACAACCAAGATAAAGATAGTCCGAGTAATAATAGAAAAAAAAACAAACTTTTCCTGTTGCAAAGAATTGCCTGAGACAAGCAATATTGATTATATCTATTACTTTTTGTCCTCACGTCTGGAAATGAGGTCTCTCCTAGAAGAACTGTGTCAGCATTTGTACTGATGATGCCCCAGTAGTGGTTGGCTCCATAAGAGGTTTTGTTTCTTTTGTAAAAATAAGAAAATGCCAGTATTGTCTCAACACCTTGCTCTCTTTACAGAGGTGTGCTAATTTCAAGATCCCTTAGAGATGAAGTGAAAAACGTTTTTAATGATCCTACACAATGGTCAACTTTATTAAACCTGTTTATTTCAAGAATATTTAAGAAATTGTGTGAAAACTTTGACAAAGAGGGCATGAATCTCTTGCTACATCCAGATATCTGGTGGCTGAACTGAAAGGTGAATTGCAGGAATTCTCTCAAGAAAACAATGAGCCAGAGGCTAACCAGCTGAGCCATCTCATATATAAGCTGAACAAATCAGTGCAAGGCCTTGGGGGAAAATAAATTGACTTCAAGTGATAAGATTTAGAAGACTGAATTTTTTGAGAAATCATGTTGCAAAAGAAAATCTTGAAATGTTTCAACTTCTGCTTGGACTGAAGAATGAAGAAGGATATCAGCAGATTTTGATTCTTATTGAAACCCGCTTGGAGGAACTGTTGATCGAAATCAAACTTTATTTTCCCTCCCTTTCAATAGAAATGTACAATTGGGTGGGAGATCCATACTTTGAGTCCTCTGCTTTTCCTGATAACTTGACCCCAAGAGAAGAGGAAGAACTTTGTCAGCTGCTCTCTAATTGTACACTCATGAGATTTATTGATCTATCCCTGGACAAATTCTGGATTGCTGTGAAAGAAGAGTATCCTACCACTTCTAGGAAAGCAATAAATAAATATATGACTGCAGTTTTCAACTTAAATCTGTGAGCAAGCTTTTTCTTATTTAACAAGTATCCAGAGCAAAAATAGAAATCGTTTCTTATCAGTTGAAGATGAAATCCGTATGTGTTTATCTCAAGTTCAACCCTAAATTTAGTATTTGTATACCAAAAGACAAGCACTGGTTTCAAATTAGAAAAGCAAAGTTCATTATCTAATATGGCTTAAAAGATAACACTATAATAATTGTTTCATTCTGTTCAGATGCATTATGTAGGATGTTGGTTATTTTGTGTTCATTTTTTGAGTTTTTGAGCTTACAATTTTGATTTTTTTTTCTATAGTGAATGAAAACCTCCTCATGAGATCCCTTGGACAAGCAGATTGATCTGTTATTTTTTGGATTGTGAATAAACTTGGGGGGAAAAACTTATTTTCTGCTTGAACCAGTTATCAGAAAAATGTGTTTACCTTATGAAATTTAACTTTATAAATCTTTTTCTTTCTCTTTTGAAAAGATACATAATTTTTCATGTAGGTGTCTCAGGGACATGGTTCCCCATGAGTAAAAAGGCTGTTAGCTGCTAGCTTTGAACGTCAGTTGTCTCAGTTTGTAATGCTTCAGATAGACTACAGTTCTTGAATTAGCTGTGGAAGAAATATTCTTGCCAGATGATCGCCACAGAAAATATTTGTCTTGTTAGCCTCGTCTTTTGAAATTTCTAAATGAATCTATGCATTCTCCAAGGTGATTATTCATGAAATAACAGTTTTCTATTACTTTTTGTTGTTTGTTTGCATTTTTTTATGAACCGAATTTCCTTACAGTCATCAAAACAATAATTTTGCAATCTGGTGAATTACACTTCATAAGATCATTTTTGTTTTAAGACCAAGTTGATAATTTTTCTGCTGTCATGGGAAGAAGGGTTATATTTTGTGAAAAGACTCTACTCTCATTTTAAAGTGAGAGAAATTCACATGATATTTGTTAGTAATCGCTATGAAGTAAAACTCATTTGTTGAAATGATTAGCTAGTATGAAGAGTAGAATTAGTTTCAATTTTTTATAATTATTATCATCTTCTCACTTAATCAGATTGAAGGTTTGTAATTGAAACAACATTTTGTATGGTATCAGTACATACAATCTGAGCATCTTTTCAAACAGATTTTGATACACATTTAATCAACAAAAGATGTCTACATTTATTGGCTCAAAATACCTTTATAAATGGGACTTGAGAGAATTCTTGCCATAGCGCAGGCTATTCTTGATTAATACGATTAATTAATCTTTGGTATGAAAACATTTAATGACAATCAATGGTAACAATTACAATTCATACATGATCAATAATGAGCAACTAAAAATTCAGAGTCCCTGATTTATGATCTCATTTTCGGTCCTTAACCCTATTGTAAGTCAAAGTATCATAACTTGATCGGTTGTAGATTTCCTTGTAGCATGAAATGGATTACTGTTGGTTATTTAGTTTTGTTTGCAATTTCAACAAAATAATTGTAACTTTGAAATATTGTATTGTATGTCAAGCAAACCTATGTCAGGTACTATCTGTATGTAAGTATAGCAACTCTCTAAAATAGATAATATGATACCTTTGTAAAGAAAATAATAATGAGAAAAGTTTATTGAATATGAAGTAGTTTTAGTAACATTCACTTAGAAAAAAATATATTAAAGGTCATTTGAGTACTTTTGTCAAAGCCAAACTCAGTCCCTTTGCTTCTGCCATATTTTGATTTTTGAAATCTCCTTAATTTTCTCAAGTTTAATGTAATTTCTTTTGCCACTCTCAATTATTGTTGTATCACTCTTATTTTAGGACATGGTTAAAGCAGAAAACATTTTCTAAGAATGTAAACCATTTAAAGAAAACAATTGCATTCACAAATTTTGAAAAAATGAATATTTAACAAGGTTTGTTTTCAAGTCCTTGTACAAGAGTAGAAGAATTCAGTTCCTGAGAATCTTTTGGCAGATAATTCTCATGGGAAGCCAAAGAAAAATGTCCTTTTTCTTTGAAATCCCCAGCTTCTCTGTTTTCTGGAATATTTCTTCCCTCATTTGATTTGTCTGCCTGCTACTTGTTTGTCATCTTAAGTTTGTTTTTGTTTGTTTTTTTAACCTGGATGGCTTAACCAGTTCATTGCATCTTCTGCTTGTTAACTCTGTTATTATAACAACTTTGAAATTTCGAGACTGCATCAATCAAAATTTTTACCACATACATAAAGGGGTGGTGACAATTCGACTGTGTTGAACCAAACTGCGTTAATCAAGGGATACCTGTATAGTCATTGGGGTGTTGATTTTTTTATAGCGATTTCATTCTAAGTGAAGCCTTGTGCTAAAACAACAAATATCCAAGTAAGACTTTCTTGAGGCTAAAAATGATCAAGTTTTATTTTATATTGTTTTAAAAAGAATATTCATGACTACTTTTTTACCTTCATCTTAAAGATGATATTTATTCACTGCCGGAGGGAAGTCAGTCTGAGAAAAAGTTGCCATAAAAAGCAACTTATAGATTAAAACGAAGGTAAAAAGTAGTCATAATATTTAAAAATGATTTATAAAACTTCATCGAATAAATGTAAAAAAATGTTGTTTGAAAATCATTTCAAAATGATGCTCATGTTTTCTTGGGGTTCAATCTGAATGAAGTGAGACTTCAAATTGCAATGGAAACCAAATTATCCATAGACAAAATATTACATGAAGATCGATGAATATTGAAATCATAATAAATAAAAAAAGATGAGAAATTTGTAATGACTACCATTGATACTTCATCTGACAAATTTTAAACATGACACTCCATCCAACCTACAGTCCCTAACTTGACAAAACTTATTATCATTTAATGACATTCTTTTAATTAAGTAAATCATTTACAGACCAGAAAACTGTCAAAGTATTCACAAATTTTCTTGTAGGAAACGAAACTGATCATTTCATCTTTTGTGAGTTGAATGCTTTATGAGAGGAAAATCTCAAATAGATTAACGTCCCTTTTTAAAAAAATTCCCCTTTTTTTCCTGACGACAAGTATAATTTCAATGTTCTAAAAGAAAATTTACTCAAGTTAGAGATTGTTTGTATTTTTTATTGTATATAAGGTGGCGGATTGGTTTAATAATAAGATATTTATAAGTAGAAAAGCAACTGAGCACCCATTATATGCCCATCATATATAAAACACCAATTATCAAGAGATTCTCTATTTATAGGGCATGAAAGGGATGCTTAGTGATCAAATGACAAACCGATCCTTCACTTTATATCTGCCATGACTATAAACTATGAAGATGAAGTCATCAAACGATTCATGATAACCGTTGGTAGGATGTTAGGGGCATCTTTGAACCGGAATATTCGCTGTGGTTGACAAATTCCATTTAGACATGGTTGGAGGAGATATCCCAAGAAATATTTTTTATGGTTGATAACTGATTTTTTTTTTTAAATTCAAGTATGGCTATAAATTTCACATTGAAAAAATTTAATGCAAAGATAATAGTGAAATACAGTCAAGATATCTTCATAAATGATTTCAACATAATCAACATCTGCAGTTTATACATTTAATAAATATGAACCAAATCAGTAGTGACAACGCACCCACATATACGCACATACACACAAATCTACAGATATCAACAGAACTGTATGCGTGCCTGTTTGTAATAAAAGATTAGTATATATATATGTGTGTGTGTGTGTGTGTGTGTCTACAAATTTATGTCTATGTATTTAAGAACATATCAATATATTAGATACAAATATCTTTTTTTCCTTTTCAAATATTTCACAACTCTGTGTAGAATTGCAGACACGGTCTGAGGAGATATCCCAGGAAACTTGGATGTTAGGTATGAAAAACTTGTTTAAGGTCTAGCTGAGTTACTGACTCAAACAATGAATGATTCAACATGATGTCATGCTGTGTAAATGTGCATGCACATGTGTGTGTGTGTGCGTGTGTCACTTGATAGTTAGTTCATGGGTTGACATCATCTTCACATCATAACAAGGAGTTCTCACAAGAGGTACAGACAGCTTGTTTCTAGTGTGACTCTGACACTTACAACATCTGAAGAGAAGTAGTTTTTATTGTAATTTCTTTTAGCCCAACTCTAGTTTAATTTTTACTTGCTATAAAAGAAAAAAAAAAACATAACCGTAGATAACAATTGAAAAATTCAGCTGTATTGTTTTTTTTGTTTGTTTTTTTTTTTTTGAGGATTTTCTTTCATCTGGTTACTTTTTCACTTTTCCACTTTCTGTTGTTAGATTCAAATTGTTCTTTTTTTTTTTTCCTTTGGTAATAAATTCAGCCCCGAGGCCCCTATCATTACTTTCAATCCTGTAGAATTTTCATCATTGACATCAGGTGCATCTACAAGACGCAGTAAGTGATAGAGGTTGATTTAGCTGAGTTGATTTGATTTGGTTTTGGCAACAAGTCTGCTGCCAGCTTGAGTCCTCCTTTTGAAAGAAAAATCTTCTTTGTTTGAATTTCCAAGTTCTTTGCCAATATTTAGCAGCAGTCACAGAATAAAATCTGAGTACAGATAAAATTTCAATTTTTTCTATGAGGGGGGGAAAAAGAGATGATTTTTGGAGCAAGAATAGTGACTTTAGAATTGCTTTTGGCTAATAATTTATATTTGAGGAAAATGATATGAGAATTGTAGACCATAGACGGGCAAACTCTGGCCTGAGGTTTGGAATCTTATAATGTTTCTTCCTTAAGTTACGCTTGCCATGTCTGTATTTTGCTGGACATGTCGTCCATTCAAGTCTTGAAATCTTCATCTGGAAGGATTTTCTTTTTAATTCTTCAAAAATCCAGAGTTTCAGCTTCCATTATTATCTCCATGCAGAGAAACATGAGAGAGAGAGAGAGAGAGAGAGAGGCAAAGAGGACCCTGATATTGTTGTCAACTAAGCAGTTTTGAAGCTAGCGTGTAGTGCCATGTACTGCTTTTTCATGTCCTTCTTTTTTCATATCACTATTACAGCCATAAATGAAATGTTGGAAGTGTACTATTTTCTTTTATCTTACACTGTAGCATTTGTTTTTCTTGTCTTTCATTTGAGGCATTTTAGTAGTATTCAACCAGAATTTTGTCATTGTTACTACATTATGTGCATTGACAATAATTGAATGTTCAGATATGGCAATCCTACCTCAAGTATAAAAAAATGATTTACTCCTGTTTCTACTTCCTTTGTTGAATATTTATACCCAATGAAAACTCTGTATACATACATTGCACAAATATACATTAGAAATCAGAAATTTATTGAGCTCAATATGTAATTTTACCAGGTATAAGGGTAAAAAACATTCTGACGATCAGAAACATAATAAAACAATTAAAAAAAATCAAATTACACCCATGATTTCTATCCTTTGGAGAGTCTCAGCTTCCTCTAATATTCTAGAGATTACCAAATTGGCTTTTGAGAGCTGGCTGTTTATTCTGTCTCTCCTGATTAGTGTAGTTTTCGTTATAATAAATTAACATTATATATGTATATGTATATGTAAATATATATATGTATATTTATATATATTTATACACATAAATATATTTATATATAATATGCATGCATATGTGTCTATCTGACTATATATATATATATTTATATATTCATTTAGGATTGTGCACTCAAATGTATATCCTATTTGAAAATCCATAATGTCTTTTAAATGGTGCCATTAGAATGTTTTTAGTTTCCCATAGGTGCAATTTTGTAGTATGACCCATACAAACATTTGTTCTGTTTCTTTTAAAAATTTTATTGATATTAGAAACAAAGAAAAAAAGAAACTTGCACGGATCATAAATACCACAATGATAGAGCAGAATTTGATAAATAAAAGCTGTGGCCACAAAAGTAATCTTTACATCAAAAATGAAAAATAGAAATAAACAAGCAAAAATGTGTTTGATTTGAACCTGATTTTCTATCAACTAAAAGGCAGTCATGAAAACACTCACACCTCCAGATTTTGCCCCAAGGCAGAATAGATAATGGTGCAGCAAGAATTGCTTATCTGAGAAGACATGATGTTGACAGCAAGTTTGTTTTTTGTTGTGAATTTACAACTGAAGATAGATGCCATGTCTTTGGTCCAGCTGGAGGAAGGAGTTTCACTGATTATTGTGGTATGAGATGTTGGAATGGAAATAAGACAGTTGTATGATCTGATGGATGCACATGAAATGTAGCACTCCTAAGTGAAAAATCAGTGCTCAGAGGAAAAAAAAACCTCTAGTGAGATGATGAGCAACCTTACAATCTTAGCTACTACATTGAAGAGAAAGTTCATTGATCTCCTGTAGATTAATGCTGTGAGAACAATACATTGTTTACAAATACTTTCATCAGGTATTGAACTGCCTTACTCAAACTCCAATATCCTTTGCCAAAAGAACTAGAGGAACTTTTTTCTTCAGTTGGCTCAAAGCATGGGATTTCTTTTCAGTTGTAAGCAGATGCCATCCCATGATGGCACTTAGAAGCAGGAGCTAAAAATGACAGGAAAACATACAGATCAAGTAATCAATTGTATGTCTTCACAGATACACAGTTCTTGGCACAAAGCCTAGAAGGGTGTGAATCTTTCAAATGGTCAATGACTTAATTCTGCCTGTTGGTGGGAACTCGAGTCCAACCAAAACATTTTGCTTGTTTAGTTTTATTTTGCATTTTTAATTTAAGTATTTCTTATATATATATATATATATATATATATATATATATATGGAGTGATTAAGTAGGCATAAAATACTTGTTTGAATATTAGATATCTAATTTTTATTTGTTCTACTGAAAAATGCTCAATTTTTGTATTCATAGTTATTGTAATACATATACCCAACTGTTTACCATTGTTGGACCTTGCCTGATGAATTTGTATTGGGTAGACTTCACTTTTTATCAAATGGTGTGTCAGATACATAAAGAGAAAGTAACAATTTAATCAGACATGATACCCTCACAATGTTATGTATGTATAAATATTCAAAGCTAACCAAGAGTTATAAATTTACAACAAATTAGCGTAAGCAAATTAGCATTGAATTTTGAATTATTTATAGTCGAGACATGTTTGGTACTGTTGGAAAGGGTATTTTATGCACTTTAATATACTAAAAGCCTCCCTACATAGCTCTTGGGGAGAACTTTTTGCAGTCATTTGAATTATAGAATAAAAATGTTTTCTTCACTGACTACACAGTTATCTAGAAACTGCCACTGGGTTTTGTTTTCTTATAAACTAAATGGCACAGAATGAAATCAAAAACTAAAGTGATATGTATCATACTCAACAGTATCATTTAAACCTCCATTTTTTTCAAGCTTATTTTGATGGGTTTTTTTTACCTTGTGTTGTGATTTTTATTTTCTATTTTTAAATGGTAATTCTTGATCTTCACATAAATGGTAAAAAATATCTTTTGGTTGGAATCTTAGTTGAATAATATCTAAAAACCATCAAAATTGAGAAAAAAATTGTTGCCAATTTTGAAATTCAAAATGGACAACTGTGCATGTACATCTCTTTCATCTCTGTGTATGAATCCGTACCTAAATTCCATCACTTTTTCCATAGCCTATTGCTCACCCTTCCACTAATTTTGAGGGATTTTGTGGGGACAAATACGATAGGCAGATACAGAAATGTAGGAACAAAAACAGTAAAATATCTTTCAATCAAAAACAAATCATTGAATCCAACTCAAAATTTTACCACATCTCTCTTAACCTCAGGTCCACCTTTCCATTTAATTTCATTAAAATTTATTGCGATTTTGGGGGGGATATCATGTTGATAGACAGGGAAAGATACAGAAATGTAGGAAAAAAAACAAGAAAAATAATCTTTAAATCAAAAACAAATTCATTGATCCATCCAAAAATTCAGTCACAGCTTCCTTAATTCAGTCACTCCATCCTTCCACAGTTCATTGAGAACTTGAAGAGATATTGTGTTGACAGTCAGGAGTGGATACAGAAAAGAAGGAAGGATAGAAACAAAAAATATCTTTCAAACAGGAATGTTTTTTTTTTCCTCAAACATTTCTCATTGGCTCCTGCCTGTCAACAGGATATCTTCAAAAGTTCTCAATGAAATTTTGTGGAAGGATAAGGCACGTATTGAAGAAAAGTTGATAGAATCTTAAGGTGGATCCAGGAATCTGTTTTTGATTGAGAAATATTTTTGCATTTTTTTTTCATGAATTCCTGTATACACTCCTGTCTGTCAATATGTTCACCTCTGAAAGTTCCCAACGACTTCCTATGAAATTTTGTGGAATGGTAAGACACAAAGGAAGATGTCACCAAATTTTGGGTCAGATCCAGGGATTAGCTTCTGATTGGGTATTTTTCCATTTTTTTTTTCTTCCAATATTTCTGCATTTGCTTCTTTTTTGAGCTGAGGTTATCTCTCAAAATTCTCAAGGAATTTCCATGAAAATACATGGAAGAGTGGGGTGTGATTAAGGAAGATGTCATTGAATTTGGAGGTGGATCTTAATTGAGAGACATTTCTGCATTTTTTTCATACCTTTCTGTATCTGCTCCTGTCTTTCCCCACAATATCCTGAAATGTTTGCAATTGAATTTTGTGGAAGGATGGGCTATATGCTATGAAAGAAGTGGTTAAATTTTGGGATGGATTCATACACAATAACCTAGTTGTAATTGGAGGAAATGTGCATACACAGCTGTCCATTTTGAATTTCAAAATGGCCACCCTAAAAGCTTATAGAAATACTAACCACAATTTTTCTTTAATTGGAGAAGTTTCTAGATATGATTCAACTTGGTTACCAATATTCAAACCAAAAAATTTTTTTTTTACTATTTCTGTGGAAAAGATAAAGACCTACTATTTAAAAATAGAAGTTGAAGATAAAAATCCTTACAACATCAGGTAGGAAAAACATTAAATAAGCTAAATTTTGAATAAATTGAGTTCTAAAGGCTACTTATAACTATGATACATATAACTGCAGCTTCTAGTTTCATTTAGTGCTTGTTAGTTAAAGAGGAAATGAAATCTTGTGGAAGTTTCTAGATTACTGTACAGTCTGTGAAGGAAATCATTTCCATTCCACATATTCAAACAACAGAAGGAAATTTTCCTCAAGAGCTACATAAGGAGGCTTTTAGTAGGTCCAAGTGTATACTATTATCTTTAAAATGGTACTGAACATTTCTTGATGATAATTAATTCAAGTTTGACCCCTTTTGGGGACTAATTTGCTTATATGGTCTACAAGTCACCTGGCAAGATTTTCCTTTCATTAACTTTAGATTTCCTTTTTTGTTGGGAGGAAATAGAGAGGGACACATCATAGATCCTTTTCAAAGCCTTTACTTGATATCAATGAATAGAAGAGGATAGGAAGCACAATTGTCAGATCTTATTTCCTCAACAACATTTTGGGTAGAGTTGCTTGCTCCAAATGACTGGATTTCTTAATTAGCTTTGAAAATTGAACTTGTTTATTGCTTCCAGTAAGCAATCTTTTGTGTAGTTGCTGGCCAGCTTCATGCAAGAGTTTGAGAGTAGTCAACTGATGGGAGTATTGGACTCACCTATCCAACACAGGGGAACATGCACTTTGAAATGATACTGAGGAGAAGAAATGATTAAAGATAACAAACATCCAGTCATTGGTTTGGGATTAATCTTTTCTGCTCATATCAGACAATGACTTTCTGAATATTTGCAAGTTAACCTAGAGAGAAGCATTTTGAACAAATGAAAAATATCATAGAGGGGTTGTTTGTCCATACTTAGTTTATGATTATGTATAATCCAATGAACATATTTTTTAAGCTTAGCATAGTTTAATAGAAGGTCACAATAATAGTACACCTACTTGAATATGTATTTACTAGGAATGTCTTGTAAGATAAGCTTGCTAACCATCTTTCTACAGTGTGTATGTGCATTTAGGAAGTTTCAAAAGGAAAATTTGAATGTTTTAACATTTTTAAGGGAGAATATCAAAATGACCAGATTTTAATATTATCATTTTCCTTTTTTGATTCTTTGTCACAATAGTCTAAGGTGGAAGAGAAAAGACGAGCAAATATAAAAGAGAGAAAATAAATATCTGTTCAAAGAGCAGAATAAAATCCTTCTGCTTGTCCTCAAAGTCAAGTATCTTTTCAATTGATTTCTGCAAACTATGTGACAGGCAGTTTTGTGAACTGTCAATGAAACATTAATTTGCTGTGTAATCTGCAAATCCATAAAGAGAATTATAGTTTCTATGCATGACCACATTTCTCAAACAAGAAAATAGAAATTTTTCAGAATTTATTGAATTTGCTGACCCAGCACAAAAGGACTTCACTAGACATGATGTAAATCTTCAAGATCATTAAAGGCCCAAATCCCCTCTTTCTGACCCATTAAAGTTTTATTTCAAGCAAGTCATAGTTAAATATCATTTGTAAGCTATATTAATAAAGAACAATGTGCATGTATCCTCAATCATTTATTTTGATCTGACCAAAGATGGCTGTTATTGGAATAGCCTTGGCACTTCAGTAGTTATCTGTGATCTATGAATGAGTGAACAAATGATGTCCTCTCCTAAATTTCAATGGGGAAGTATTTAAAAATATCCGTAAGTGATATGGAAAATGTTGCTCAGCCTTTTCAAGAAAAAAGAACACTCTCCAAAACTACATGTGGTTCCTTGAGAGAATGCAGGCTTCTGGGAATACCAGAGTATTATATTTGTGTGCAAGAGAGTCACACTTTGCAATTCTGATCTACAGTTCTGAGGACTTGAATCAACAACAGAAAAAGGAATTGATGCTTGTCTGCCTAGTGTAAACATATCTGTACACCTATCTATTCATACATCTTTAAAGTTCTTGAAGAAAGAGGTTACTAGAATGATCAGAAGTAACAATGAGTTGACTTAAAAAAAAGAAAGAGGGGAAAAACCGAGCCTTTGCAGGCTAAGAAAAATGATTTGCGATGAATGGATTCGTATGGATTCTTCTTTATAAAAGCTAACATATTTTACTCACTAAGAATTTTTAAGATATCCAAAAAAATCAATAATTCAACAAATTTATATCAAAACTAATGAAGACAATACCATTTTTGTATTTCATAGAAATTATCATTTCATCTTTGACTGTTATATTTCTACAGTTTGGTGAAATGAAAAATATATAAAACTGATTGGAGACAAAAAACATGAATAAAGTGCTAAAAGATTTGTATTTTAAAAGATAATACCATGAGAACCAAATTAGTTTCATGTAACAAAAATATGAGAAAACAAAATTGAAAATCTTTTCAATCCTTGATTTAAAATAAGTGTTGATTTGAGTGAGGAATTTGGGATATCTTGCTGAAATTTAATGTAGATGGGTTAGTGCAACTGGATTTTGGCAACTTTTGCATAGAAAAAAACATTCCAGGTAAGGCGTCTTTCTAGACGTCTTGCTGAAGGGTAGAAACTGATTTGTATCTTGAGATTAGCAGACAGGTTGTCGGCTGAGATGCCAGTTGGTGTAAGAAGTATTTTTCTTCAGAATCAGAATTTCTTTGATTCCTTTTTCTCAAATACTGATCCCAAGTTAAACAATAGACAAAATATCATGGGATCCACCAATTTTTGAATTACTGAGTAGAATAAAGAAAATACATAATCAATCATTTAAGAAAATTGATGTTCTCATTCTTGGTTGGACAAAATAGTATTCAGTTGTTGATAGAGTAGGCATTTATATCACTACATATTTTACAAGCATATCAATGTAATGAGTGTAGTGGGCATGGAACTTGAGAAATTTACCTAAGACCTATATACCTGCTCATAGGCTCAAACTTCCAAAAACTATGTTTATAATAACACAAGTAGTTAAAGATTCATCCTCTATCAAGAGAGCCATGAAAATAGGTTGTGAAAAAGAGCAAAATGTGGGTTTGAAAATGCAAATGTATATGTGTGTGTGTATGTGTCCTTTAATGTTTTAACAAGAATGGCTTTCTAATACTTCAATCAGAAAGCAGAACCACAGATCAAGTTGTAAGCTAGAGATAGGTGCTAAAAGAATTTGGTTTAATTCTGTCTTTTTACCAGGATTTATTCTGATGTGGCTCAATAATTCTTTTGATTTAAATAATTTGATAAGATGATAAAAAGATTCTCCTCATTTCCAGTTAACCCATTCTGCTCCCCAAAGAGGTGAAGATTGGGAAAAGGAAGAAAGAGGGTGGGAGGAAAAAGAAAGAGGGATGGGAAAAGGGAGAAAGATTGGGAAAAGGAAGAAAGAGAGTGGGAGGAAAAAGAAAGAAGGATGGGAAGACGGGAAAAAAAGAGCAAGAGGAAAAAGGAAAAAGAAAGGGAGGAAAAAGAAAGATAGGAAAAGGAGAAAACAGAAGGGAAGGACAAAAAGAAAGAGATGAGAAAAGAAAAAATAGTGTGAAAGGAAAAGAAGGGGGAGAGATGGGAAAAGAACAAATAAAAACTGAAAGACTTTAATTTTGAAAAGAATACTTACACATAGAGATAAATAAAGATAAATCTGCTTAAGATTAAATCAGCTTCAACGGCCAATTATTTCTTTCCCAGACAAACAGAAATAGAATAGTAAAAATGTTTTTCTATTCTAAGAAATATAAACGAAACTAAAAGAATGTTTTCAAACTTTAAGGTAAAAACAATCAAAATTACCAAAAGTATAAGTTGTAAATTGATAAATCATGTTAACTGCAAGACCAGGTTTTTGCTTTAGTTTGTGATTTGTTCAGCAATAAAGACAAATAAAATTGGACAAACATAATGAGAAATAAATATTTATTTGTTGACCATATGAGGGATGAATATCTGAGAACCAAAGCAAGGAAGTTTTCAAAAAAAAGTGGAGCAGAAAGAAAGAAATGAATAAACAAAAACTGATACTAAAGCTGTGAAATAAACAAGAAAAGCCAAGAAACTTGTTTTCTTTCTTTTGTTTTTCTTCAACGGGAAACTAAAATGGATTTGATCCTATTTAGAGCAGGAAAGAGCAATGTAGTTGCCAACCTGGCAAATAGAAATGAACAGGATCCATTTTCATTGTTTTCACTGTTCAACATTTTTCTTTCAAACAGTAGCTATATTGTAAGAAAGAATGAAAGAGCATCTGAAATAAGTTATCAATTGGGTTGATAGTTGCCTTTTTGTCTCCTCTACAATTTGCCCCTTGTTAATTTGTGTATTAATTCTTGTATTGAGAGAATAGATATTTATGTTACTGGATGACACACGCACACACACACACACATATATATATATATGTATACATATATATCAAAAAAATTGTTTTTGTTTCTCAACAGTTGACCCTTTCAATCATTGCTATCTGAGTATCCTCGCATCAAGTCCAAATTACAAAGAATAACTCACATTCACACACACAATGATGACAATCATGGTGACTGTATTCAGAATAACGGGTTATTTGCTGTGCATGCAGATAAAAAAGTCATCATTTCACATTCTTATCAATAATGTCTGTTACAATTTAACTGTAATCTGAAGAATTTCACTACTGCTAGGTGTGTTGTTCTGCCAAACTAAAAGTGGCTGAATCTGGCAAATGTTACTTTTAGGGGCTGGGAAAGAGCCATTCAGTTGAAGATGATTGACATGAGCCCTCTCAGCAGAAATATCAATGCCTACATTTTAGATTTGTTTCATGAACCTAATTGACATACTCCCTTAGTAGGATATGATATAACTATCAATGTGAACATGAAATGTATTTCAATGTGTACCAAGTGGCAAAGACAATCTGAATGTCAGGTTTATTATACTTCTTTAATGAGAAAAGAATTGTACAGGCAGTTGCGAACAACATCTCATAAGATATAGCATAATAAATAACACATACATTTATGTATGTATGTCTGTATGTATGTATGAATGTATGTATGTAAGAACAATAAATCTGAGTAGAATTTACAAATTCTGCCTAATACTTACTTACATGTGTACATTTGGATATACAAAGATTTGGAAACACATATCAATCATTGCTTTTTTTAAAATTTGTTTTTTTTTGTCCTTTTCATTGTGAAAGATTTGGAGCCAGAGAAAAATAGAGTGAGAGAAAGAAAAGGCAAAAATAAGAAAAACAATGATAAATAAATTAAAATAAAATATTGCACACCTTTTTGCATGTTGGTTTCAGACAAAATAACATCACTGAGGTCATGTGTTTCTGTATTTCCAGAAAGAATACAAGCAATTTGTCCATCTTCTGAATTTGGAAAGAGATTTTAGGGCTCATTTGAAATGAGTTTTCTCTTCTGTAATCTCTGTGTCCCTAAGTACAAATTGTCCTTCTATGTTTCTCTGAAGATTATTTCTTTTTTTCTTTCTATTTATTTGTTCTGTTCCATTCTCTTCAGGTTGGAAAAAAAAGAAAAAAGAAAAACACAAAACATTGTTTTTTCTCTCTTAGGTTACATGTTTTCTCTGTTAAAGAGCACAATTTGAACCCAGGAAATAACTAAAGGGGAAAAATTTTGTGAGGGTCAGAAATTTTGTAAGCAAACTGGAACGTTTTCATGCAAGATGAAGAATAACTCAGAAAAAAAATTGCTCATATAAAAATGTTAACAGAAAAAAATTCAAATGAACATTGTTCAGCTTATAACGAAGCATATTTTCAGATAATTATGAGATATCGGGGTCTCAAAATACTCTAAAGAATTATGTTGAAACTATTTGGGTTAAATACCACAACATGGAAAGATTCCAGTTATACAAATAATTTCAAAAGAATCCACAAATGTTTGGCATGTTTACTCTTGGTGATAAAAATTTCTAAGATTCCAATTAGCAGTTCTTCCCTCTTCAATGAATAATGGAGTGTGGAACATGTTTAGATTGGCATGATCCACAAATAATGAGAGCTTCAAGTGGGGTAAAGGTTTGCCAGGGAGGTTTTATGACCATTTTCTTCTGTATCATTTCAGTTAGAGAGATAAAAGAATTTGAAAACAAATTTTTTACGGTCATTTTATGATCAGTCATCTAGAATGATATGTGTGAAAATGTTTTTCCAACTGGATCTAGTGACCTGTGAAGCAGGATTTAGATGTCAGATTGATTATGATGTTTTACATTCTTGTGTGCTTGTTTTATTTACTATATATATATATATATATATATATATATATATATATATATATATATATATATACATATATATGTATATATATGTATATATATATATATATATATATATGGTGAATTTCATGGACAATGCAGAAACTCAAAAAAAGTGTACATTTTTGCGATGTATTTTTGGAGAATTTGTCTATCCCGTTATCAAACATCAAACGGAAAAATAAAAATAAGTGAAAACAGATACAAGGCCAATTTTTCATTTGATATTTGATATCATCATCATGAGAATCAACACCTTATTTTAGAATTTCAGTTTCCATATTGACTATTATTAAATTCACCATTATGTCATATATATATATATATTTATATATATATATATATATATATATATATATATATATATATATATATATATATATGTACACACACACAAACATGAGAGAGAGAGAGAGAGAGAGAGAGAGAGAGAGAGAGAGAGAGAGAGAGAGAGAGAGAGAGAGGGATATGCTTTTTTTCCCTTGTAGCTGTCAAATGAAGAAGCCCACCTTGAACGGACTGAAAGATTGTCAATTGAAATAGTTTGAAGATCAAACCCTGCAAATGAGTATACTAAACAATCATGTCAGGAAGTTGTATGCAATGCTTTTATACCAGAGAAAAATGCTTTGAATTTAATCAAGACTCATTTGAAGCAAAGAAATTGCAGATTTGATCATTTTTTCAGAAAATAATAAAAATAATGTTGAGACTCAAAACTATACAGAACAAATTACCAGCAATGCTTTGGATTAGTATGTATGTTTTCACATTTTTATGAATGCTAACTAGAAATATGTATATTTCAAAAACTGCTAACCACAAATATCTATAATGCCTATTTTTAAGAATGTAAACAAATGCTAAGTAGAAAATGAAAGGTATTATCAATGAAAACTATCCCATGAATGCTATGTCTCCTCCATAAGTGTATATTTAGATGCAGACTATGAATTTCATCGGTGTTTTCTCAACCATAAGTTATATCTCCATAGATTATTGCCGATGCATCTTATTACAATTCACCAAATGTCTGTCAGTCCGTATGTGACAACCTACCAGAAAAACTACCCAACATAACCCCATATAATTTTCTGTAGGTACTCCATGGAATCCTAGGCAGCTTCTTAGAAAGTTGAATTGGGAAAATCACCACCCTCAGAATATATTTGAGGCAGGAGAGTTGATTTCCCATTTAGAATCATTCTAACACGGTCAACAATTTTCTGGCTGTTCGTTGCATTGGCTTCGGCTGATGATTGAAATTTGATACGACTCTTTGAGAGGAGGTTGCATTTTACTCTCCCCCCACTCTAAGGATGTTGGCACTCTCCCTCTCTCCATCATAGATATGAGTATGTAAAACATATTTTTGTGCAGTATATAAAACTCAAACTTAAAAAAATGAAATGACTATTTTATTAAAAACAAAGACTAATTTACATTTGATTTTTATTAACATTCAATTGATTTTTTATATTATTCAAAAGCAAAACATAAATTTTGACCAATTTTCATTAAATAAAACCTTACATTTTTAATATGCAATTGTAAGCTAGTTTTTTCCTCACTTAATGACTTCTTCATTGCCGACTGAGTTTGAAAATAAATTATACTATTTATTACAAAAATTATATTGTTCTGTATTCACAGGTACTAAATACAGTCCATTCAGCTATCAGCTAAGGTTTTATTTTCATGTAAAATTGCTCAGTTAAAATCAATAAAGTTGTTAAAATATCAAGTATTAATCGTAAATTAGTTTTCATTTTTAATTAAAAAGTAGGCAATTCTTGAACTCCAAATTTGCTCCAAACTGAGAATAAATCTAAATTAAAACTTTTGTTCAGTTTTTTAAACTTTTATTTATTCATTTTCAAGTTTTATTTACAGCACAAAAAAATTTTTCAATAAAGTTACTTTTACAGTTATAAGGATTTTTAAAGTTTCACTTTCAAATGATGAATGAATCAATGGCAAAACACAAGTTGCCAAATAGGCTTACGTCAAAATAGGTTTGACACCAAGGAGAGATTTCGGCAAAATAGTTTTTTAAAATCACCCCCCCCCGCTAAGGTTTAACAATTTTGTGTCAGCTATTTTCTTCATCTTCTGAAGCCGAAGCAAAGCGAAACACAATATTTAAAAGATTCATTAAATGAATCATTTAGAACAAAACAAATTTTCTCTTTTTATATAAATGTTAAATTTAACATTACTTTCAAATTTAAAAATGAAGCATGAAATTATTCAATGGTCACATTTTTTATAAATGTTCATGTGTGAAATATGAAAAAAAACTTATTTATTTTTCATAAAATAAATACATTGATTCTTCAAACTAGCTGTAAAAAAATCCTAGATAAGCAGTGTTAGTTTGTAAATTATGTTTGAACAAAGCAAAATATTTCTTATATTTGTCTAAATACCCACCTTAATGGGTGGAGTAAATTGCAATCTGATTTCTGTCTATCTTTTTATTTTATAAATTCCTTTTTTTAGACAGCAATTTACTCTTCCCGTTTTGCAACCACTCCCAATATAGAAGTTTAATCAGGTATTAAAGACAGCCAACAGAATGACATCAGATGCAAGTGAATGATCTATATCACATAAATGAAAAATCCAAAGTTCATTAATAGCTTAAAGGGTCAATGGCACAAGAGTTTCAAATGAGAGTTTGTCTTATCTAGAGATGTTTGTCTGAAATGGTCAACACTCTCAAATTTTGAAATTTTCATTTGTGATGAAGTAAATTATTATCAGAAATATCTTCTAAGAATTGTCTTTAAGAAGTGGAGAATGGAGAAATTCTTACATATTCATTGAAAAAACACAAGTTTATAAGGTTTTTTAAGGTGTGATAATTAGTAGTATTTTATAAAGTAGAATTTATAAATAATGATCATGCTCTTATTTTGACTGATTGTGTCAAATCATTTAATCACTGAGAATATGATCTTGATCCAAAGTTTTCAACATATTCCACTCAACTTTAATGTGCCTAAAGAATTGACAAAAAATAGCCAAAGTTTATTTTCTATTTGTTCAAAATAGAAGTTTGAAATGTGAATTCAATAGAGCGTCAGCTTACTTCAAGTTGTCTTGCAACTAAAATAGATAAAAATCCAGAGAATGATTGTAGGTCTATATGGATTTTGTGCATCATGCCATTTTGTTTAAGACATTTTATAAGTCACACTTTCAGTTTTTTTTAGCATAGACTAATGTATCTAGGCAATCACTGAGAATTGTGAGGCAGCTGGCATAGATCTTCAAGAAAAATACTTTGCACTTTCAAAACAGACAAATCTCTTTCTTTCCAAACATATTTTTCAGGTCATTTTTTTATCCTTTTTAAAATTTCTCACACTAACATTCCCTATCCCCTATTCCTAACATTCCCTTTTATGAGGCAATATTGGGTTGGCTTATTTTTTTACCTGTGTAATTTTTTATGCAAATGTAAAAAGAGGCAGGTGTCAAAACCTCAATCAAAACAGGGGAATTATTTTCATAGAAGATGGAAATAAGGACATAGGTAATACTTACTTCCTGCTTTTATAGTTCTTACACTATTGTGTCATTTTTTCTATGCTTAAATTTGCTTGTTTGTTAAAAAGATATGTCAGGATAAGTTATGAAAAGATATTAACTTTTACACTTAATTACAGAATTTATACTAAAAAACAAAAGCAGACACTATAATTTTCTTAAACTGTAAGATCTTTTTGGTAGATATAAATGATGAACGAACTCTATGAAGCAGGCTCAATTATAGCACATACATGCATGCAAAAATAAAATAAATAAACAAAATTGAATTTCCATTCCTAATATTCTGCGGATAATGTGAATAAACATTAAAAAAATATAAAGAAAATCACTTGTAATTCTTTAATCAAATATTGGTTATTTTCAACAAGGTTTGTGCCATTAGCAGAGTGGCCAGATATAAAATGGCGTAATGACAAATTTTCAGGTTTACATTTTAAATTGAGTCAAAGACATATAGAAACATCTAGATTCTCTAGATCTCTAAAATCTACGGAATATATCATATATCATTAACAAATTAAACGTTATTTTAATCATCAACATTTACAATAATAATAAATATCATTTATTTTATTACTATAAATTAAATAAAGATATTACTGATTTTATGAAAATTCATCAGATAGCAAAAAGATCTAGATCTAGATGAAAAACATCTAATTTGGCAATACTCTCTAACACAATGCACTACTACAGTACACACCAAGAAAAATTTATAAAAAATACAGCTGCTTTCCGGCATGCATATCCAGTTTAACTAACCTCTGCATTTTGATAGAAAAAATACTTTTATCTGACATTAAATTTTAGCACAACATAGCAAAGATGGCCTTAATTGGAATTCTAATTGTGAAGATTTCATACCTGTGCACACTTCAAAGTAGTAGGAGAATACACTATCATTTCTTCAGATAAATATTACATAAATGAATTGTTTTGCCTCGCTTCATAAATTTTTCACAAATCCCATGTCTATGTGACGTCAGCTGAATTCCAATCTGGTTTACATTCACTAAGTTGTACGTAAATTTCTATTTACATCTGGTGTGCACAAAAACATTACCTTGAATAGATTTAAATAAAAGAGTTGCTTCCCTTACATTTATTTTTATTTTTTTGATCAAATACTTGACAAAACTTTTTATATTCTAAAAAATAATGTTTTGAGGATACAAAAAAAAAAAAAAGCCAAAAATTGTAATCAAGGCCAAACCAAAAACTTGCTGGCCAAATGGTTTTGAAGGAAAAGAGGCAAAATGGCAAGTGTGGTCAGTAGATAGTCATAGAGAAAGCAGTCTCTTCAAAGCTGAGTGAATGAGGATATAGGAGAAAGAATAAGAACTAAGTAGTCTATTGAAGGACAGCATTAAGTACTTGACAGAAGACACATGGAACTTTCCTCACTCTAACCTGGAAGACTAAATGAATATACAGGTAACCTTTCAGATTTAATTAGAAAGGAAGCTGGAAACTATATGCGATTATTCTTCCCAACTGAAACTGCAATTGACTACGCATTTTATTAAATGTTTATTCACATTGTCATACATTGAATATGCATATAATATCTATTATATCTGTTTTGAATAACAGAAATGATATGAAAGTAGGTCTGTGGCTGATTCTCATTTTTGCAAAGATTATCTTGTTCCTGCAATTTAATACCATTCGTGATTCTGATTGATATTCCAATGGAATGAAACCGAGGAAAAAACACAAAGGTTTCCATTTTTCTTCTCTTCATCTTTCAAGTGAACAGGAATCCTGTTGAGGATTCGATAAATATTGAGATTGTGAGAATGAGGGTTGGGGAAATAGAGGATGGGAGGGCATTGGGGAGGGTCAAGAAGGGGCTTGGAGGAGGAGAAGAAATGCTAATGAACTTGATTAAGTTATTGAATTAAAATTAAATTAATTTAAATATGTTGAGAAATTATTTTGTTAGACTTGATTATTTCAATGCATACTTCTGTATATTCATAGAATAATAATGATAATAATAATAATAATCATAATCATAATAATAATAATAATAATAATAATAATAATAATTGAGATGACTTGCTGTCACTTGATCTGCTGGCATGAAAACTCAAATAATGATAATGATGATAATAATAATAACAACAAATAACATAGCAATAAAGATTTTATGGTTTGTTTATGGCTCTATGTATTTACAGATGGACATTATTGAAATTGTAATCAAATTGAAGTGAAATAATTTCTATTTCTTGATTTTGCAATATCACTCATTTGAAAAATTAACAATAATAAATAATTAGAAAAAACTTGAATAAATTAAATATCTTTTTTTCAATTTTTTAAGATATTTTTGCTTAGTATGTTAATTATTGACTAGAGATTATTGAATTGGTTAAATAGAAATAAATTCATTTATTTTTTCCTTTTTGGTTATTTTCCTAAGAATACAATACATTTTAGCCTGCATGCACACATGCATACACAGAAACAGACAGACACACACACACACACACACAGAGAAAGGATCCCACTCAAAATGGAAACAAAAAAGAATACTATATCAAATAAATAACCCCAAACTGTATGTGTGCTTCTTATAGAAAAGAAGTGATTTTTAAAGATTTTTGTAGTATTTGTTTTGTTTTTTTTACTTCAACCTGTGAAGTAACAAGAGTTTCGATCAGATGCCCCCCCCACTCTCTTTTATAAGCAGGTCAAGATGCAGGCATAGCAGGAGGGGAGGAAAAAAGTAATAGAGAGGGAAAGAGAGAATAGGGTGTAAGGAGATTTGGATATGATTTTCCAAACAGAATAAATCTCCACTTACAAGAAATTGATAGATTTGAAGTTTTTTTTTTTCTTTTTAAAGCCTTACTGGTCCATCCTAATGAGAATTCTCCATCCCCCATCCCCCACCATGGTCATCTCACTGAAGGCACAGCCTTAGAAATGATGGAAATGTAAACCATGGTGCCTGCTGAAAATAGTAATACAAATTCTTTATATCTCATTCTTGGTTGATGCACAAGATGAAACATGGAGGCAAATGATGAATCATGATAGCATTGGAGGAGGAGAAGGAGTAGGAAGAGGAATAAGTTTTGGTGAGAGTTTAGAGGAAAGAATGAATTGTAGGGGCAGATAACAGAAGAAGCAGTTGAATGGGAAATAAACATTTTGGTCCATAATCATAATAGGGGGGGGATGAACAATAGTAGTAGGAGTAGGAGTACAAGAAGGAGATGGAGGCATTGGTCAGTTAGATCTGGTCTTCTTCGTTTGTCTGCATGAATTCAAGCTCGTTTAATCCTCACAACCTTTGGTCGAGAGTCTTAGGGTGATTTCTTTGGTCTAGCTTGGTTCAGGCGATCACACTTTTTCCGTTGTGGCAGTATGTTCAGTTGTCACAGATCGTTTCCGGAACATATCTTTCCTCTGAGGGTTTGGAGTTCTTCTTTCCTTGTCAAATGCCTGGTGCCACCGGAAAAAAATAAATCCCAGGGGAAAAAAATGAAATGTGGAACGATTAGAATGATTAGCAAAAAGGGTTATCAATTTTATTATTATTGGCAAATAGGTCCTGGGAGGAGATTGCTGGAAAAAAAAGGGCAAATTTTAATCTAGGAGAGAAGAAAAAACAGAGAATTTCAGAAAAGTAGAAAAAATAAAATGTAAATAATAGTAAATAAAAAACAAGGGCGATGAATACAACCATATCAACAAATGCACAAATACAAAACAAAATAACAATAATAGGCTAGGAAAACACGTAGTAACATCACATTTAAAATACAAGTTTTATTGTTCAGACTTTGAGGCATTCATACGTATTGATTTACTCTAAGGTATAAATTACAATGACAACACTTCCACAGTGTTTTATTTATCTGCTAAAGGATGAACTGCTCTCGTTAACATTAGCATTATGGTTATCGTGAGTATATTTTCTTTTACTGCTGACTGATGATTCATTTTCTCGACAGCTCAGAATTTGGCACTAGGTTGTCATTTTCACCTTCTCTAATTTGTAACTTTCATCCTTATTATTTTGATTTAAATTTCCTCAAGAGAATTTAGGAGACGCCGGAAAAAAATCCTCGCTAGTTGAGGAGATAAAAATTACAAACATGAATATTAGTTATCCTCGATTATCATTTACTGATAGCAGAGTGTTGATTTGTTTTTGTAGAAATTCTTGTGACAGGATTAAATCAGTTCATTTAGTATTTTGCTGTTAAACAATGTTCAAACCATTTGACTTTTAAAAACCTGTTATTAGTATAACCATGAATTTATCAATATCGATATAAACTATGTTATTCTAATCAATAAATGGTATATTTTCCAATTATTCTGTGTTTGTTATACACTGATTTGAAATATAAGGCAGAAGCATACCTAATGATTTCTATGTGGGGTGGGGGCCTGATTTACCATCAAAAGTGGTGTGAAAGCCTCTAATTTGCCGAGTAAGTGAGCACACAGACCTCTAATTTTATAGATAGGAAGAGCATAGGAAGGCACCTTTCGGTATGCCTAAGATGCAAGGTCATTTCAAATAAGATTTAATAAGAAGCTTACTTAGATATTTCAGAAATGGACATTTTAAGGTCTTTGAAACAATGATTAACTGTTGTGTTAAATTACTATTTCTTACTTCCCAGTTAGAAAAAGTGTTAATACAGTTTGAATTTAGG
>OY735230.1:29000897-29068397 GCA_963457665.1 Thysanoteuthis rhombus | reverse complement strand
TCATATATATATATATATATATATATATATATATATATACACATGTATAAAAAATAGAACTATTTTAAAACATCAATACATGAGCAGCAAAACTTGAGACATAGAATAATTTACTATTAATACTATCTATATATAAAGGGAGTCCACAACTTATGAACAACTTGTACTTATGAACAGACTGTCTAAAATCAATTTTAAAAAAATTGTGTTACAGACAGTGGTTCCCAATCAGAACATTGTCCATCTTCAGTGGAAAAATTAAAAAATTTAGTGTGTATTTAGGGCTGAAATTTTATAGTACTGTCTCGTTTACACAATTAATCTTTGTATGGGAATATACATACTTAAAATTTATGTCAGTGTTAGTCTAAAGATGTTTCTGTCCTGTTCTTTTTCAAATTAAATGTTTTTTTAAATTGTAGTTCATTTGAATACACACATCCTCTTCTGTTACATTATAACTATTTTTGTAATAACATTGAAAAACTTGGTAAACGCTTTTCAAAGCTTCTTTCAATTAATTGTTATTTTGTTTAGTTTAGTTTAACAGTTCATCAGTCCTTGGACTTTTTGATGAATAACAAGGTTACCTGCTGCCATTTAGTCCCGCAGGTAACATAATAGAAACATAATTATTCAAAATTTAAAAATTTCATTCTCAAGTTTTTCTCGGCTTTACTAAAAAAAAAAGCCCAAATTTTCATTTGAATGAATAAAATCAGGTGTTGAGATTTGTGTATTTTACATGTGCAGCTCTCCTAGGAGAAAATATTTTTTCTTTCAATTTTAGGTGTTTTCCATAAGACCCTAAAACCATGTAGAAATTTGACAGTTTTTAGAAAAACAATTTTTGCCAACAGTAGCATTATAGTTACCCCTCATAAAATTAGAATGGCACCCTCTTTACTTTTAGTTAAAATTAAGAACAAAACCTTACTCTTAGCCAAATATTCAAAACGTCACTTCCAATAACGACTACCTATAAAAGTTCTGAATGCACATGTTCACTTGCTTATTGGCCCTAGCTTCCAAGCTGGTTGTCAGTCTTCCCTTCTATCTAAACTCATGTAGTTCCTATTCTTTGACTATCACAATACGTATATATATATATCTATCATCATTTGTCACTAATCTTCCACAACGTGAGAATCCACTAGAGCTTTATAGCTACTAAATGCAAGCACTACGATTTCACTCGACTCATTTTTGATGACTTTGTAAACACTGCACAAATTATTTTGCCCCTTCTAGCTCCTTCTCGCACCTAACTTGAACTGACCATATTTTGATAATCTAGCTCTGTCAAATATACCACTCATTATGATAGGCATTACTTATCAGGCTCCATTCAATAGATAAACCAAAAATTAGACCACTTGTGCCCAAACTACTTATTCTTTCTTACATTTCATTTTTGTGTATAGGAATAATCCACTGGCCTAAAGAGGCCTCTTCTCTTCTCTACACGATCGATTGTATCAATGGTTTCCTACGTGTTTTTCTTTTTACAGTCTTGCATTGTCATAAATGTCTATGGATTAAATGTACGCTTCATTTGTTCATCAAATACTTGTGTGTGTTTGCTTCACTTTGTTTAATCTTGTGTCTACACTCATACTTGGCGTGTATATTCTCCATGTTGTCTCCAGTGACATTGATGTGTGGCACTAAAAACCCAACCATAGAGGCAAAAATCCTTTGTCCTCTACAACTACACAGTATCTTGCTACACATAACCAACTGTCATTACTGCTCTCCCTTGCACAATATGGGAACAATCATACCTTTTTCTAATGACAAATTTCTGAATGATTTTAGAGGGTCTTTAATCGATTGAAAGCACCTGAGATATCAATCACCGACTATGGGCCACAGTATTACATATAGTTGTCTTGCCAATAATTTGAAAGTAAAGTAACTTGAGCCTTGACTTAGAAATGTCCCATTCTACTTAATAATTGATGTAAAGTTATTTTTCGTTTCTTTAGACAATTTTGGTTTTTCTTTTTTCACAAATTCAAGAAAAAACATTAGTCAATTTTTAAAATATCAATTGATTACGTTTTTGAAAAAGGATGTCAATTGTCAAAGGAAAACCATAGTAAAATCAAAATTAAAATCAACATATGTTTAAGTTTAATAATTTTTTGCAACATGAAATACTCTTTACTCTCATTTTCAATTGCTCTGTTTATTCGATGCTGTAAAATGACGGTCCAAGTCAAAGTTGTGACAAGAAGCAAGTAAGAAATGAGATGAAGGTAAAAATTGATCAAAATTAATGATGAAAATATCATCATAATTACTGTATCATTATTGTTTCTTTGATGTTTTTTTATGCATACAAAGGTACTATATACTAAGACAAATATTTGACTACCTAACGCAAGTTATGCATCATACATAATAGACCCAACTTACGATCATAACTAAAAATGGAACTTGTTCATAGCCCAGGGACTTTTTAATCAAGGAATTTCAGTAGACACAAACACATCATGCAGTTATGTATGCTTTGGCATATGCAATCGTGTGTGCATATATATATATATATATATATATATATATATATATATATATATTATATATATATATATATATATATATATATGTATATATATATGTATATATATATATATATATATGTGTGTGTTCATAATTGCTTACGTATAAAATTGTAAAGATATGTACCTACATACACAAACATGTAAATATACATGTATACACACATGTATGTATACGTCTATGTAATTACAAACACACACACATATATATGTTATTAAAAAATGGATATATGAACTGACAGAATGATTATAAATTGTGTTATATTATATTGAAACTCGTATTTGAAATGATCTCCCATTATTACATGGTGAATGTACCATTTGGCCTAGACAACATAAATAGAATCAATATACTATGAACTATATATATATATATATATATATATATATATATATACAAAAAAATATATACAAAAACTGCAAGTAAAATGATGTATCTATAAATAAAGAGCTCAACGTTTTTTAAAAACAGAGCTAGTATACTGATGGAATACATAGGTGGTGATAATTCAAATTCAAAATAAATTTAAAAAGATAATCAAAACATTTCCACCTGAAGATCATGATATTGTGAAACAGATTTGTTGTGTTTCCATACATGTATATATATTTATTGGAAAGCAATTTGCAAGTATGAATAGATAAAAGATTTCAATGTGAAGAAAAATGTTTTTTTGAAACATGTCAAAATGAAACCTAGACTCCTTAATATATGTGTGAGTGCATCTGTAGGTATACAATTCATAAAATGTTAATTAGATAATATTATAAATTCTGAGAATTTTTAAAAATAAATACATAAAAAGAAAATTCAGACATTCAAAAAATATCCCAAATATTAACAATAATTAATCCTTTCTCTTTCTTGAAAAGCAATGAAAACAAAGAGAAATTTTTGATCAAGACAATGAAAATTGAAGTTAGAAACTGATTTCATTATCATAAATTTTTGATTAAGTAATGCTCTATTTAAAAAAGAAAAAGAAATGAACAAAAATTATACCACAGTCTGATTTTTTTATACACGTTCAAAAAAGTAAATCGATCAGAGAATCCAGTAACTTCAACTATAAAAACTTTAGCTTACTTTTGGCAGAGTCATTTAGTACTTTTACACAGTTATAGATTAGTATAGGTTGGTTGATTCAGGGTTGCGATAAAAATTGCTACAGCTAATAGTTCTGCTTTTCAGACAATTCAACAGAATAATTGAATACACAATTGGGCGTTTATACACACAAACTTTTTTTGCAGCACAAATGTATAATTTTATTATTGCATAAGATTTAAACGATGACAAAAACTAATTAATCAACAGAAACAAATGCTACTTAATCAAATCAAGCAATATTTTTCCAACCTCATTTATATATACATATATATATATATATGTCCTTCATTGATCAACTAGTAACAAAATAACTTGTTTTGCGATAGACAAAGAAGATTCTTTCAATCACAAATATAGCAACAATGATTCTTAACAGCAAATTGGAGTCAATCTCAAATTGAAAATATCAAATTTTAACAAAATAATATTTCAGTATTTAAGTTTATTGTGAAAATAATACTGTATAGAAACTTATATATATTGTCAGAATACTTCAACTGATTTAGAATTGCAAATATAATAAGTAGTTTTCATATACAGTGAATTTAATACTAATGAGGGTGGCTGGAGTTGCAGAAACCTCATGTATGTGTTAGAACAGCCATTATAGTTCAAAAGCATTAGAATATTTTCTACTAAAAGTGGGAAAAAATTTGTAATTAGCTGACTTTTTCGGGAATGAATTAAAATGTTCTTGAAAATAACATACTAAAAGTTCCTAAAGTTTCTAAACTGGAAACCTTTCTAGAGTTCAAAATGGCTGCCACCATGTCTTTATATGACAAGAGCATTAGATTGGAGAGGGAAAAATGTGTAACAAGCTGATTTTTTCAGTAATGTCTCAAAATATGTCCCTAAATGATATACAAAAATTCCCGCCAATTCCTGCTCGGGAACCACACCAAATTCAAGATGGCCACCGTCACTATCCTTGAGTATTAAATGGCAACATATCTTTCCACAGAAAAACTATATTTCCAAACATGATACCTCTTTTTTTTGCTTTTGTTTTAAGTGTAGTTTTCCACTTGTCCAGAGGATTTCATGTCTGTAATCACAAAAACTGTATGTATATAACTTACCATGCACACGTTTAGGAATTTTAAATGATTCAGTTAAATTATACCATTATTTTTTTTTCTATACCCTAGAATTCCTTTTTTATTAGATTTGTTGACATAATTAATCATGCGGCATTTTGATAACTAGTGGGAGAAAGGCGAAAATAGTCTAAAATAGCCATTTGACCTTGAAACACCACCTCAAAAAATGAAAATGATAAAAGAAATCAATTGTACATACCAGAATCGTGGGGAAAAGAGGTATCACATGTGAAAATATAATTTTTCTGTGGAAAGGTATGACTCCATCTAATACTCTGAGATGGTGACAGTAGCCATCTTCAATTTGATGTTGTTCCTGAGCAGGAATTTTGGGGGAAATTTAGTATGTTATTTGCTATTTTGAATCATTTTTCCCACTCAAATTTAATGCTCTTGTCATAAAAAGACATGGTGGTAGCCATCTTGAATTTTTGAAAAGTTTCTGGTGTGGAAATTTTGGAGATTTTTAGTATATCAATCTAAAGAACATTTTAATTCATGCCTGAAAAAAACTGCTACTTATGATTTTTTCCCATTCAGATGTAATGCTCTTAGACTAAAGGCTTAAATCCATCAATAGATTTTCGAAAATACAAATAGCTTATATATTTGATTCAATATAAGAAGAGTTTTACATCGTTTAAACCCATGGTCTTCAAACTTCAACTACTCAGGGAACACTTTTCAATAATCAAATTTTCTGGGGAACTGTGTCATAATTCCCTTTAACATATTTACATATGTAAGTAACTATTGGATTTTAGCCTTGTTTTACCCAGCAATCATTTGAGCAGGACATTCTAAAAGGCAAAATGTTGTTAATTTTTCTTATTTATTATCCTTTAAGCCTAGCATCCCAGAGATAACATGACCACATTTACCAATAATATACATTTTGTCAAAAGTTATTTTGTTGCCTTGATAACAGAAAGAAAAGTAAATTAATTATGTCTACTTGCTATCACTTGATCAAAAATCAATGATAAATAAAAATATCCAAACTGTCGGAAGTCAGGAAAAAAAAAGAATTCATCTCCTGGGCAACTTTTTTTTATTTGTTTATGAACAGTTATCTTTGTTAGCCTATTTTCTCACCATCTACAAGTGATATGAATGATACTTTCAGTTTAACTTCTGAATATTACCATATTGTGAAAAAGTCAATTAAAAAAATGGTTTCTTGTATAATAAAGACGAACAACAATTAAAACTGTTTACAGATACCTTACACACCTTTTTGTCATTTTTTTTCAGGTACCTGGTAATTTGCATTATTATCTGAACTACTTTTCTACTATGCATAATATTTTAAAACTTATTTTTCACTGTTAACTTTCATACTTGATATCTGTTTTAAAAATGATAATAAAATTTCCATGATTTTATTTTATTTTCATTTTTGTAGATGAATGATATCATTATTGTTGATTTTTGATACTATTTTTTTCACCTTGATTGTTGCTGCTTGAAAAAGCAATTAATTGTTGTTACTTCGAAAAGCAATGACAATTAAGATGAAGATAAAGAGAAGCAGAAATTAAAAACAATGAAAAATTCTCTTTTTTTTTTTCAACAAATATTTATATACATACTTATCTTCATCTAGCAATACTGACTGGAATTCCATCAAGTATAAATAAGAGAAATCATCAGTATCATGGTTCTAATTTGCATACCATGTACTCTGACAAACTGAAGATACGGCAGGAAATAACTAGGGGTAGGACAAACATTCAAGGGTGGAGAACTTAAATAGAAAGTGTTTCCTGTTCAATGATCAGGATTCCATGTAGAACAGAAAAGTCAGATTCAGGAGCATTTCATTATAATTATGATAAGTTAAATAGCTGCCAAATTAAGTTTCTATATAATATAATGTAATTTATAATCATTCTGTTGGATCCTACATATCCATTTCTTAATACATACATATATATATATATATATATATATATATATATATATATATACATATATATATATATATATATATATATATATATATACATATATATATGTATATATATATATATATATATATATACATATATATATGTATATATATATATACATATATATATATATATATATATATATATATATATATATATATATATATATATATATATATATATATATATATATATATATATATATATATACCATTTTTCTTTCAAATAATATTTTTCAAGTAAATAATGTTCCAGAAATTGAATGATTGGATTTAAATCTCTTTCTGTAGAGTGCAATAAATTCTTTGGTTGAAAGTGTGGGTGTTTGCTTCTACCAAGCAGTAAATGAAGGACTACTATAGTCAGAGGAGTGGAGATGTTTTACTGCTTGACTTGTAGATGTAGATTTAGTGTAACTTGATGTTGTTGGTGTAGATGTTATGACTCTAGCAACTGATTTAAAGAAGGAATCCAGCTTCATTTGTGTCACTGAGTCATGTGGACAACAACTCCAACAGCTCCAAACAATGACATCAGCACTGGAACAACAGAATACAGAAAAGCGTTCCTTGTTCACCTTCTTTATTCTGAAAGCTTGGGTGTTGTTGGGTGGAGAACACTAAAATATTCCTGTGTCATTCCCATTGTAAACTTGTGACAAAGCCAGTTTTCTTTCTTATCCTGATAAGTTTAACTTAAAAAAGAAAAAAAAACAGCTCAAGATGTTCTGTCAAAGAGCTTCTGCTGTCACCATGTAATTTCCCATTACCCAAGCTATAGCTATTATGAAATCTTCATCAGCAGCCACCACGAACATTAAAATGATTTATTCTCAATCTTTTGCCATTTTGTGGAGCTCAACCCTGCATACATCAACTTTCACTGAATATACCAGCACTTACCACTCATACTTCTTCAAGGTTTTTATTCCTAGCAACTTTCATGTGTTCCCTACACCTCACTGATGAACCAGACTAAGTAGAATCTACACTGTACTTCACAGCATACTGCCTTAGTTTGTCTTTAGCCATACCTATGTCCAAAACTAGTCATTTCTTTACGCCGTACTCTTTGCACACTTGCAATACTGATATGGTAGTCTCTAACTTCTTTATCAACTCTAATTCCTGAGAAATTAAAAATACCACACATTTCTTGGTAATATCATCACTTTGTTTCAAAACCATTATAATTGATAATGTATGAAAGCTCAATAAATCCAGGGTTTATAAATAGAAATGGTGGAGTGTAATTTCTCCCAAAATGAATAATTCCCTAAGTTTTGACAGGGTCTCATCGATTGAAAGCCTAGATTACTCATAAAAAAATTGTTCTACTTTTTTAAGAGGCCAGAAGATGAGACCCTTTTCTCATCAAGTGCCATAAATTTTCATGGAAGGACACCTCACCTAGGGGAAACCACTTTTGGAATTACAATCTTTCATACATGAAACAATTAAGTCAATGAATAGACTAATAGGAGTGGACAGTTGTTTGTTAAATTAGATATTACCAGAAAAATGGCATTTTTTTACCTGTTTTTACTCTTTTCAAATTCAAAATAATTTAATGTCACATCCTTTTCAACTTTATATTATTTTTACCTCATTTGTGGATGTAAAGCTCTGACATATTGATTGACGTCTTTTTGATAATCTAAGCTACAAGTAAACATCAAATTAGAAAATTGCAGATGAATAGTTTGGCATTAAAATAAATTGTTTGCTTTGTAGTTCTGTTAAAGATTAATCATGCGTTTAGTAGATCTACAATATTGTTTGATGAATGGGTATACGAGAAGAAAAAACTTTTTTACTTCAATGAAAAAATTGGATTTATGAGGTGAGTAAATAAGGTATTTGAAAGTACCAAAAACTACTTGCGAAAAATTTTGTTCAATTTTTTTCAAGTGTTCGACTTTCTTGACCACTTTTTTATGAAAAAAAGTTTTGATATAGTTATCCTTGTTTTGAATAAATTGAACTAGATAAAATTTTGATTAAATTATGATTATTTTTTTTATTTATGATTATCTGACGGAAGACTTTTCTGCAGCAATTGAGTCAAGTTGTTGCGACATGAGGATTAAATGTCTCGATGTCTAAATGCAGTTATTTAAAAAACTAAAGATAATTCATGAAAAAATGTCCTTTTACATCTTTGTGAAACCTTTAAAAGACTTTTTTTCTAAAATTTCTGGATGATTCTGGGGTCTAACAAATTGAAAGCACCTAAAACTGAATGAAAGAAAATTCCCCATGAGAATTAAGAGGTTAAAAAAACAAACAAATCTTGACCAAAATTTTCAACCCTAATCTACTACATTTGGAATAGGTTTAAAACAGTAAAAAGAAAATGGAAAATTCAAAATGATATATGACATATCTATTCTGAAGAAAAAAAAGTGTTTTTTCAAACAGTAAAACAAAAGTTGTTAAATGGGAAAACATACATGTGTCTGTTGATTAATTGATGGCAGGCATATTTATGCCTGTCATCAATTAATCAACAGACACATGTAAGCTTCCAGTTCTTAAGCACAGGTAAAACAATGATTCAGAAAAATGCTTTTAATGTTGTAATCAAGACATTGGTGCAATACAATCTTACTATATCTTAACTGCCAATACATCAAATATCTAGAAATATCAAAATTTGCCCCCCCCCCATCTAAAAATATCTGAAAAAATTTCTGCACTGATATACAATATCTAAAAAATGATTTCTTATATCTAAATGCAACAAAAATATCCAAATTTAGATATAAAATATCCAAGTTGTTGGCATAGTGTCTGAAGATACAGCTCTTGTAAATCATGGCTACGGCCTCATTGGATGAGTTTACCAGATGATAGTTTTTAAGTGCTGCTTACTTTGCATATTAATGGACAAGACCAGTAGACAAAATATTTTGTCTGGTATGTCCAAAATTCACTGATAAGAGGTTTATTAATAAGAGGGTTTACAGTACATGTATACATTATATATACACACACACATATATATATATATATGAATATTTGAGAGAAAGAGAAAGTGAGAGTATGAATAGATATGCTTGTAAATAGCCAATATTGGATTAAAAAGCAAAAAAAAGCAACTGATTTTTGTATTTATTCAGAACATCCAAGGAAGAGTATCTGTTGTTTTGAAACTGTTCCAAGAATGATATTTGTATTTATCATCCTCAGAACAGTTTGATGAACGAACACAGAAATATGGTTGAGTTTTTAGTTTTTTCAGTATCTATACATGCTCAATGATATCTTTGCGTTTGTCCATCAAATAGTGGAAGATACATTAATGGTGAATGACATTTTAATAAAACTGGTTGTGGGATTTTAAAACTTATCACAGATACTTTTCTGTCTGACTAACAATCCCCAAAGCTGAAACAATGTGTTTTCTTAAATATTTTTGAGACACTGAAGTTAGAAGCCAACTGACACTACCATTAAGGAATAATCACTGAGCAAAATCTCCAGTTAATGCATTTATTTGAGAATACTTTATAAAATGAAATAATTTCTTCAAAGAAAATGTGCTTTTTCTCTATTCACATATATTCAGTTATTCATTCATCAAATTTCAATAAATAGCATTGTTTCCTTTTAGAAGGAATAATGTTATCAAATGTAATATTTTGAATTGAGTTTTTCATTGTGCAAACTTTTGAAATTTTTGCAAAATGGTAATATTTGAGGTTTTACAATTAAAAAAATATTATGGTACAAAAACAGCACTTATGATGAAAATGGGCAGAAAAACAACAATAACAAGGTATAAATGTAAATGAGGTTGCATCTCACGAAGAACCTGACCAAGACAAAGGAAGGGAGAAACAAAAAAAAATGAAGAAAAAAAAAACAATAAACAAAAAAATGAAGGAGAATCTAGTGTAAATTGTTTTGGTCATGAGACTAAAGGTGAGTTTCACTAACCAAAAGTAAGAGAGAAAAAAACCCCAACAAACCAAAAAATCATTACAAATAAATCAAAAGTGAAAGTACTACAAAAGCTATACTTGTAAGGGTGTGTCTTTTCTGTGGTAAGAATCTAAGATCAACTATGGCAGGGAAAGAGCAAGGTGTATTACTGGTCAGGTAAAAAAAAAAAACGAAGGTTCTCTCAGGTTTACTACAGTGATGAATTAGCCACTCTCAAAAAAAAGTCTGCATTTGGAGAGTTCAAAGAAAGAGTCAGGACAAATGATAGGCGGATGATTTTTCTTGTAAAGGGAACAGAAATTTCAAAAATCAAAACTCACTCAGATCAATAAAAAAAAAACACTACTTGAAAATGTTCAGTTTCTCTTGTAGTAAATATCTCTAACATCAAAGTCTTGTGTATTTTTCGAATAGACTGATGACATCAAGATTCTTTGGTCTTTGACTCAAGATTTTGAGTGCAAGGCTAACGTTAAATGGAACTTGGAATTTTTCATATTTGAGACCTGCCCCTAACTATTTTAACCAAACTCCTAATTGCTTCATTCTGATTCTACAGCAAATATCACACAGAGGTACAACAAATTTTACAAATATTACACAGGAAAAGTATTTATCATCTTGGTTTGAGAAAGTTTTTGTCCATAGATTAATAATGAACCACGCCAACTAAGCACTTGGTCTTCACAATCTAGATCTATATAGACTCTGACTAACTGTTACGTGAGACTTGTAAAGTGATCTTCCTGACAGCACCTTTTAACTTATCTTAAAGGGTAAGTTTAAGGCAAATCCTAGTGTTTGTGATCAATAGTATCAGCACAAACACCAGATGATAGCTTTGCCACACTTTCACACTTTTAAAAAAATCATAATTTACATCAACTGAAGATATCCTTTAAGATATTAATTCTGATCTCTTGAATCTTATTATACTTCCATCTCTTTTTGGTCAAACATCAGAATTATTTACAGGCTGAGTATGTGGTTGGAAGAGATTTTGATAACTAGTTTCTAGAGAAATTTGCTAGTGTTGTAAAATTTGATAAATAAAATCTTCCATTTTGATATTATTAAAGCCCATAAATTTTCACACTCACAATCGTAACTTAGGGCTATAAAAATTACAATAATCCAATCTGATGTGTAGAAAAACATGTTTTTATTCAAATTTGAGCATTTTCTAATATGGCATATATACTTACACAAGACATATTTATAAGTGATGATAAGTAATGCAGGATATCTTTTGTAAGTTTTAGTAACATTTTAGCACTTTATAAGATGATATGATAAAATCAATGCATTTTATCTCCAGTAGAATTAATGCATTGAATGTAACACTTTTAATGTAGGATAAGAATCTTTTTTGCAATTGGTACATTTTAGAATATCTTTATAAGTGGCTCTCCTCATTTGTCATAGACAAGAACATACTACACTTATTGATTTTCATCTGAGATTCTTGATTCAAATCTAATAGGTTGCTTCCTTTCTATTCAATATAGTTATAATCTTTCTTTGTGTCCAGTTTTTAAAAATGCATAACCTATACATGCATATATTTTGATACAGAAAATATTTTAATAGCCATTTTTTTGAGGAAAATATCTAATCATTTCCCTAACATTCTTAGAAAGCTATCAGTTTTATCAATTAAAGATGTTTCTCAAAACTCAAGATTGGTAAAAGATGATAAACCAGAGATGAACAGATAGAGGTACCAATGGACTTAATCATTGTGATAGCATTTAGTGGTCTGCTGTTGTCTATAAAAGCAGAAATCAATCTTATATCTCTGTATGGAACAACAAAAAACTTTTGATAATTATGAATATTTCTTCAAAATCATGAAATGAGAAGAGTGATGGAAATATCATATTGATGAACTTGGTACACTTATTGTTACATCATCATTGATTAAAAGCTATAGCATATTAAAAGCATTCAATAAGAGGAACCATCACCATCATTAACTTGGCTCTGTTGAACTCTCCATTCCAATGCCATCCCATCACTTGTCTTGACAAATTTAGCCAAGCCCTCCACGCCCCCACCCTGTGTGTTGTGCTCCCTATTTTCTTAGACAAAACAATGGTGCCTTTCATTCTCTTCTTGGAACTGCTTCCCTTTATTGCCAACCCGAAACCTCTTCCCGACCCAGTCCCCTTGTGGCTTCTATCAAACTGACAAAATCACATACCTTCCTCACCGCTAACTTCTTCTGAAGTCAAGGACCTTGCCTTTTCCTAGTGAGGTTACATTTGAAAATAAAATGAAGAAGTTACAAAAAAAAGAAAATATAGAGAAATAAAAAAAAAAAGGAAAAAAAAAAAACAACAGAAGCTTGTTTTTTCGAAGTTTGGTCATTGTTGGAGAAATAGCATTTCTGGTAATCTCCCCTACTACCCAACTTAAGTAGAGGCTATTTCTCAAGATATCTAAAGTGCAGAAAATAATTTTTCATCATAATAACAATATATGAAGTACTCTTGTGCAATAAATTTTAGGGGATTTTGCATTCTTTTCCTTTTACATAGCAATAGTATTTCACCTCTTCAGAGAATTTTACAACACCACATGTATAGTTGTAATATATGAGTAATAGTTTAGCTTACCAGTAGAACTGTTTAATCTATCTGCTAAGGTTTTCCAAGTATAAAAAAAGCCAGACACATGGAGACCATAGGACGGTTAGAAGTGACAGTGGCTACTATTAACAAATTCAAAAATGAATCAAAAGACTTGCATTCCATTTGTCTTGCTCATTAAAACAAGGTGGGGATTCCCAATCATTAGCCAGAGGAGGAAACAGATTTCCATTTTGTTACTAGATCTGCACTTCTTAAAATGAGAATTTTTTCCTCTTACTTAGATTCGATAAATTATTGGTTTTAAACAATAAAGCAAAATTATTTCATGTCTTCATAAATCACAAGAAATGCCTTGAATGTAAATAGTAGGGGAAAGCCAGGATACCTTTCTCTTAGAACCACTCCATTTTTTCTGAATTATTCCAAGGGAAGCAGAATTTTACAAGGGTACAAGTAATTTTCATGTTTTGTGACTTTCCAAAAAATCCAAAAAACAAAAAAACAAACAAACAAACACAAAAAACTTGTATAGAAGCTGAAAAAGCTTCATGTCAGGACATATTATTTTGATATAATTTGTAACACATTAACATTAAAAGATCATCACTGATCATTATATATATATATATATATATATATATATATATATATATATATATATATATATATATGTATATATATATATATATCCATGCATATACATTTCAATAGGAATATTTATAGATGTGTTTGCAAAAAAGTTTCTGCAGTATATACATGTGGGTATAAGCTTGTAGATATGTGTGCAAATGTTCATGTCTGTGAGGTAAAAGAATTATATTAATGGGAAGTGAAAAGAAATATGTTAAGAGAATAATAAGAAAACGAGAAAAAAATGAAAGAACCTGATTATGTTTTGATACCAACAGTCTAAAATACATGGAAGACATCACTTGTATTTGGGGCTAATGTCTTAATCTTTCTTTTTTAATTATTTTTAGAATTTTATTTTCATTTTTATTATCATTATTTTTATCATCATCATCACCATCATTATCATAATAATAATAATAATAATAATAATGATGATAATGATAATAGTAATGACAATGATAATAACAACAACAACAACAACAATAATAATAACAATAACAGCAACAACAACTGTGTCCCAAAATACTCAAGTGTTGATGACTTTAAGAGAATATTTTAAAGAACTTGATAAAATTTCTGATATTTACTGCTAAAAGTATATATTTTACTGGCATAAAAAAATTGGAAAAGAAAGTGAAAAAGGTCCATTCAATAATAGGTTAGGGACTTCTTTGTTATCCGTCCACCATTTTGCCAATTTCCACATCGGTTCAGCTCCTTGGGGTTGATAAAATTATATCAATAGTTTATGAAATACTGAAAACCTGCTGTGTTTAAATTTTTGGAGGAGTAAGGCTGACAACAATCTGAAGCGGTAGTGTATCTTTCAATAACGTAGCCCTTTGTAGTGTTAAGAAGCATTTCTACAGTTCGATAGTAATGAAAAACAGCCCAAGGAGCTAACACAAAAAGTGGAGTGAATACGAGGATTGGTGAAATGGAGGAATACAATGAGAGGCATACAGATAACAAAGAAGTTTCACAGGTTATAGTACTTTAATTTCAGTTTCAATAGATTAATACAAACTTATATCATTTGCTCGTGATTATTAATAATGACAGTTACTAGGAGATTGATAGCTTGTATCATGCAAAACACTATATGATAATACATCAACTGCACGTTTTCATTAAAACACTTGTGGAGATACAGAAACATTCAAGGATTAACATGAAAAGTGTAAAGAAAACAATCTTATTTAGTTTTCATAGTAGGAAATTATATCATTTGATAATCAATCATAAAATATTTTGTTTATAATGAAAATATATTAACAAATTTAGCAAAAATTGTAATTCCATTTACTTTTTATTACATGAAATTCAAGTCCGTTTACATGAAATAAAATTTTATTCGGCTTTTTTTTAATATAAAAGTAAATCTTCATTATAATTAAGCTCACATTTCATTTAAAAAACTGGATTGTATAATTATGAATGGCTTTATTTAGAATTAATTTCATAAAATCATATTTAGTCTTTATCAACTAAAAATGTTGCCCTTTCTTAATATGTAAGTCTTGAAGAATTTTTAGAAAGCAATACAAAGGAAAAAAATATATATACATATATATATATATATATATATATATATATATATATATATATATATATACATACACACATAAACATTTGTTTGGTAATATGCAGCCATTTAGGCTTTTAGGACAGAGGAAAATTTTACGATACATCATTATTTTGAAGTAATTTCTAACAGCTAATTTTGAATGCCAAATATAAATTAATTAGAAGCCAAGTACAGAAATCACTTCAAGTGAGACTTTTAAATAAAAAACGGCTTTGTTAAGCATATCCATTCCAATAGGAATAAAATTGAAGAATCCTATTACAGAATGATGACTGTCCACTTTAAGGGTAATAAAAATTTGTAGCTTATAGATGTGGTCAATTGAAGTAAAAGACCAGATCCAGATCCATTAATACAGGAATTGATGGATCTCAGGAGCTTCACTGCTCCTCATCACATCTTTTGACATTTAGGTTGTAATAAATACATTTTCTTAATAGTTATTTCAAGTAATCAAGATGCATTTATAAAGTTCTTTGAATTTCGTGAAGATACAGATTATCTGACTGGAGAGAATTCCTTTGGCTTCCAAATAATTCAAATTTGATAATATAATTGGAAGAGTCACAAAATGAGGTACTAAAAAATCACATTTATCATTGTTATTTCATCTAAACTATAAAATATCAAAGAGTGTGAGGGAAAGCAGGGAAAGAAAAAGAGAATGAGATAGAGAGAGAAATAGGGATAAAGAGAAAGGCAGGGAGGAATGGTTATAGACACAGAGATATACCAAAAAATTGAAAGAATCTTAGAGAAAAAGACAAAAAAGTTCAAAACAACTAAGATAATTTTTCAGGCATTTGAAACTGTATAAAAAAAAGGGTAACAGAGATAACAATGAAATAAACTTCAACGGGACTGTTCGTGCTATGGGGTAAGGAAAGACTAACCCATTACTGAAACTGACACAGGATCAAGGGAGAGTCTAAAAATGAGATGGAACGGGTCAGAAGTTGGGTCCCATGCAATCTCTAAATGTCAATACCTTATTGCAGATTTTAAAACTGTATATCTCTAAAGAATTGATCAGAAGAATGTTCTCTACAGCTGACTTCATCATGAACTGTAACCAATTCTTCCACTTTGGCTCGGACTTGACCAAAAAGTTCAATGATCTACACAAGTGCCAAGCAGGGAGGAGAGATCAATAAGAGGTCAGCATTTGAGTACTTTCTTCACATCAACTTTGACATGTATATAGATAACGCTGAAGGAGAAGAAATCTACATTTGGAGTTAAAAGTTAAAAGTGCATTCCTATAGGATTGAAAAAAAAATTAGATTCATGATGCAATGTTGAAGTAAACCATGCTCATGCTGAGAGAAGAAGGCAAGTACAAAATACTATAAAGGGGGGCAAAGCCTGGGATGTTGAGATTAACTTCCACAGAATTTTTGCATTGTAAATTCAGGCAACCAGAGAATTTATTTCGCATTTCCATAAAACAATAAATATTTAAAAGAAGAAAAATAAAATCCTGCACCATGAGAAATATCCTAATATCTAGTTTTATCAATTAAAAACTATTTCTAATTAAGTATAAACAAAGGTTTGAAATGCAAATCAGATTTTCTATTTTTATGTTTTGGTAGGACTTTTTTTTTGTAGAAAAAAAATCATCATACTTATATTACCCAGTAATGAAGTCTTGGCCAGAAGAAAGCAACACTCATTTTTCATTCTAAGAATATACACATGAAGTCAGCAGAATCCAGAGTAGTATTTTTATGTGTCATCACATATCCTCAAATCCTCTAAACTCTATTAAGCAGGATATTATCATCATTTCACAATTGAAGAACCCTGCAAGATTTGAGTACCAACTTTACATGCATTACTATTCATTGAATTTTTAAAAATCATCTAAAAGAAGAGCAAAATACTCTTTTCAAACATCATAGTTGCATAAATTACAAATAGCCAAAATGGCTACATTGCTTCCAAGCGAAAATGTCAAAGAAAATACAATTAGTCGTAATGACATAATCATATTCTCCTAAAGAACATAGCTATCATACTGATTCCAGAAAAAAACAGTAAATCATCATGACTGTCAATGACAATATTTACAGAAGTTTACAAGTGTCTTTTGCCAGCTAGGAAACTAGATACTTGTAAAAGGCCAATCATAATTTTATAATTTTACCAGATAAAATATTGCCTTAGTAATCAAATAAGAGCAGATATTTAAATGTATACAGAACACATAGGTTATGGCTGTTCTATAGGATTCTCTAAGAATAAATACCGCCAACACCTACATTACCTCAAGAGAATTTTATATTGCCAATGAAAATATCTCATGAAAAAAAAAAGAAGGATAAGTTAATAAATTTTATGCTTCGACATGAAGAAAATGTAGAAGTAAGAATATAGATAACTCAAAATAACAGTAGTCCTTTTGGTTATTAACCTGGTGTCTTGAAAGCCCAAGTACATGGTACTGTGGAAGTGTCCCATAAAATATGCTCTGTACTTGTCTTCATTCCTCACTATCTAGCAGTAACTAGGAAAGCCATAAATCGGTTCTTCGGGATCTTCATTTAAGTAATGAGACACTTATCAAAAACATCTGGGAAGTACCAGATATTTGCAATCTTCAGACTTTTTTTCTTTTCTTCTCTCCATTTTGTTGGTGGAGAAATTTCACTTTCTTAGATTCTAACTTGACTTCTTGCATCTTTTTTCTCTTTATCTTCTTTTGCAAGGTGCTTGACAAAGAATTTTAGACTGATCTTTACTCGATAGGCAAATTGCCTTTCAAGAATAACTACACTACAATGCGGCAAGGTATCTCCCATTCCCTAGGGTCAAGGCCCTTGCTTATAAGCAGACTCCTCATCTCCTCCACCCAAGACTGCAGCGGCCAAAAAGGAACCATACAGAAGGGGCTAAAGAGAACAGAGTCTATCATAAACAAGTCATCTTGCCTTGTCCCCAAGATGTCGGGAGCAGAAGTGACTACAGCAAGTATGTAATGCAGAGGTCAGCATCACCTAGGCATCACAGCTGTCACCTTCTGGTCTTACCTCTCCAGGTTTTAGAGTTGAAGAGCCACTCATGATTGAACTTCTAGCTTCCTTCATCATCTGGATTAAAAAAACAAATAGGACTATGAACATGGTTAAATACAGAGGCATTATGGGAAGATCCTATGATGACATCCTTGCGTCTAGGACCAGGAGAGGTGATTGAACTGAACACTCAAAGAGAGAAGAAAAAGGTTAAAAGAAAGAAGATAGAGATATATTTATAATTGTCTTTATATACACATCTCTCTCAGAATAAGTAAAACAAAAAGTGGTAATTTTGAAATAAAAATGACAGGGAAAGCGTCTCTGGTTAAGAATACAAAAAATAGCTACTATCATGATGAATAACAACAACGATGATGATGATGGAGTTGAGCGGGTCGATATAATATATTGAAAATATTCAAATAATAAATAGTCAATAATAAGCATTTGTTAGCTCTGGGAAATAAAAGAGTTAGTAAAATAAACATGGTAAGCATCTTGTGAACAATAAACAAAGCATTATAATAATCCAAAGCACAAACTTATAATCAAGCATTCAGGTCAGAGATTAGAGGGGAAATAGTCTGACATTTAAGAATATTGAAATTTCAAGTTTTAAAAATGTTAAATAAAGTTGAAAGTAAAGATAAGAAGAAAGAATATGTTATGAACAAAACATTTTTAGATTCAAAGGGGATATTTATAGTGTTGTCTTTTAGTCAGAAATAAATGCATAATTATGCACACAGACACACACCACACACAAAACAAAGACAAAATACTATCTACCTGATCAAAATTTGTAGAAGAAAGATAAGTAAAAATATACAATTTGAAGAACTTTTTGTTCAAATGTAAAATCAAATATTTTTAAGTAATTGAGCAATCCAATGACTAAAAATACCACTTTTCATTTGATAGAAATAACATCTTGTTCCCTGCAATCATCCAGTCCATGGCAGTTTTGAATTTAGAGAATTTTGCAGTAACCTGATGGAATGTTCTTAATTTTTACAGCAGACTATATGATCAAATGATATATATATATATATGTATATATATATATATATATATATATATGTATATATATATATATATATATATATGTATATATATATATATATATATATATATATATATATATATACATATATATATATGTATATATATATATGTATATAATATATATATATATATATATATAATATATATATATATATATATATATATATATATATATATATATATATATATATATATATATATATATGGATTTGCTACACAAACATGTTATGTTTCTGCCCTTTTGGATTAAACTAGTGATTTGTATCTTGGTATATATATGTGTGTGTGTGTGTGTGTGTGTGTGTGTGTGTGTGTGTGTGTCTGCATGTGTAATTATAAAAGAATAATTGAATTCAGTGATTAACTTGCATATCACCAGAGTGTTCTGTGTAATAAGAGTGAAACTGATGATTTCTGAAAGATTCAAATGCCTAATTTTTTATTCAGGCTATTTGGGATTCCATAATGGTTGTCCATTTAATATCAACAAAATAAAACTACTTGAAACTATACAAGGAAAAGCTAGTATTCAACCAGTGAAGCATATATTAAATGTAACTTTCTTCTATTTAAAAACAAAATATTGATAGTCAAAAATTCAGGAGTAGTTTCAAATAAAAATTCAATAATGAAAAACATGTTCATTTATGTACTTGAAATACTAGGTTATTTGAGGTAATATAGAAATAAAAGAGGATCCTTCTTTTAACCATCTATACACACAAATGTATAAATCTCTGCAAGTGCAGACATGTTGTATATGTGCATATGTATACATATACAACATATGTACATAATGGCGAATCATAGCACAAACTGATTTTGGAAAATACCCAAGCACAATAAAAAATGAGGATACTGGTTATGAAAAATAAACACATTTCAATAACTTCTTCATTAACAATTCTTCGGATTGACAACAGAATAGATAAGCTATGAAACAGACAGATGATATACTGCCACTTTTCTTATATGATGGTTGATAATAAGAGGATGATTAAAGCAATATTCCAAAATCACGACAAAATTTTTTTGTTTATTATAATCTATATTTGATCCTTCTTTCCTCTGAACATTAGTTAAGCTTTCATTTTGTTTATAGATGGGAGAAGAGACAAAATCAGGGGAAAGGAGTTGAAAGACAAATGCATAGAAAGCCGAGAAAGATTAAGTTAATAGCTACACAAATGTTGAGGAAAAGCTGGAGTTACTGAGAGGGTTAGGTTTACTTATTTGATTGCATCCATATATCAAAAGGAGGCAGAATCCAGAGGAAGCATGCAGCAAAGAATTTATCAAACTGTCTTAACAGTGGTAAAAAGAGAAAACTTGAAAGAAAGAAGTAGAGAGATAACTTATGGAAGGAGCGCATTTTCATTAGTCTTGGAAATTTATCCTTTCAAGCAGTCAACATGAAACACTTCAAGATGGAATGAGGGAAAATTATTTCAACATTCTTAGACATGTAATTAGAATAACTAATAATATCAATTTTAATAAAAAAATTGTGAAAAAAATGGGAAGCTATTGCTTATTGGGGAAATAACAAAAGACCAAAATCACCATTTTAACTGTTAATTAATTTTTATTTCAGCACCAAATGTATCAATCATAACTCCAATACACACAATTTTGAAGGGTGCTGAATTTAGTTTGGTCTTGGAATGGGACTATTTGGCATAAGCAGTGAGTTGTGGGCATTCATAGTAGATGGTTATTATAGTCAATTTTTTTTGCAACATATTTATAATCTATATTGTGTTTTAGTCTTGATTAATTATTTTTTTTTTAATGAATTACTAAAATGTAACAAAAACATTATTCATTTGAAATAGAATTAGACAATACTAAAAGTCTTGATTTAGATCAGTTGGTAATTATAATCAAGGCTTTTGGAACATTTTTAAAATTATTGAAATCTTATTGAATTTTTGAAAAACATAGGGAAAAAATGTATTTTTTGCGTAAATACAAAAACTAAAAAGTTGACAAAGAAATATCATACATTATTTTGCAGTTTTAGATTTGCAAATTTGAAGCCTAGCTTCAATCACAACTGTTTTTTTTTTTGCCATAAGATAAAAATTAAACTGACTTTAATTACCCAGGACATCATATTTTGAACATTGTAAAAGTTTTTTCAACCAAGTGGCATTTTATTGAGATTTCAAAAGTGGAGAATATTTACATTAAAAGAATATTTCTGCTAATTATTTTTGAAAGAAAGCCTACTTATAGAGACATTCGATAGTAGATGTGATAATTACAGGAAATTTTACTAATTTTCCATCATCATTATTCAAATTTAAGTAGATTCTTAAAATGAGGATTTATCAGGTGTTATTTCCATAAGATTTTCTTATAAAATACCATTCTCATAAGAAAATTCATTCAAAATTGATTACATCCCAAAATTTCATTGATATTAGTCCATATACCCATTAGTATATTTTTGGCAAAACTTAAAAATGTGTGTGAAAATTAGGCTAAAATTTCAAAAAGCGAATTCTACTAGTTCACCAGTTTGCAAATATGAACAAATTTTCATCTCTGGGTCTAAATTGTCTACTGAAATAATTTTCAGTTGATAATGTTCTATAATCTTTCTTTGATTAATCACACAAAGATTATTACAAAGCAATTGATAAATTCCATGTTTCAGACATTTTCATGACACAAGTCACTTTATGCCAAAAGTCAATGAATCTTACTTGTATTTACTCACGTATAATGCGAGAAATTTAATGTATATACTTTAAAAAACATAAACAAAGGAAGAAAACAGTGGATTTTCCAAAGAATATTTTCATTTTATATCTTATTAACACTGGAAGAACACTGACAGGATGATGAAACACATAATATAAGATGAATTTTTGCAAATGATCAGAGAAATAATCCATCACATATCAACACTCTAATGTAATTGAAATTGAAAGAAATTAATTCTCAAGTTTTTTCTTGGCTTTGCTAGAAAGATAAAGGCCCGAAATCTAGTCTAAAAAAACGAAAAACAAATTTTCAATCATTTCCAAGTAGAATACTGCAATGTTTCAATGAAGTAATTTTCTAAATTAGTGGCAGCATGGATACACAGTAGTAAGTCATTTGAGAGGTTGGCAAATAAAACTTTAATATGCAAGTTTTTTCTCCTCAGGTATTGATTTCCTGTCAAAAAAAATTCTTTCATCATTCCTGAAGGTTATATAAGCATAGATTAATTAAGATATTTCATAAAGTAATTTTTTATATTTTTGTTGATAACAACAACAAATAACTTCTTTGAAGGATGTGTCTCTCACGTTAACAAAAAAATCAAACAGTTCTGTTGAGAATGTTTAAAAAGAAATATTTGAAAAATAAAGTAGGTCTCCAAAAATTGATTCAGAGAAAATTAGTTAATTTAAAGATTACTTGATTGGATTTACAAAAATTTAAAACCCTACTTTGCGAATAAGCTTAATCAATCTATGCTGAAGCCAAGAAAAAACTTGAAAACAAGTTTTTTTTTCAATTTCAATTACTTTGCGCTAGGATGTCAATGTCTGGATTATTTCTCAAAATATTATAAGTGTTTTATCATCCAGTTAATGTTCTTCCAATGTTGTTAAGATGTAAAAAGAAATTATTTTTTGAAAAATTCATTGCTGTTTTCTCCAAATCTCTTAAAAGTATTTGACGAAACAGCAGTCGGCAAAAAAAACGAGTTGGCAAAACATACTATGTCAAAAAGTTTGTTTATAAATGGGCTGCATAGAGAATATAGACAAGAGTGTGTTAGCAATATACATTTGATAAAATGACCACAAACCTAAGAAACATTTTTGCCATGAAATAACAGATCTATTGTAGTTTCTTTTCATTATAACTGTACATCTAGACAGATTTACAAATAGAGTAATGTTCATAATGCCATAATGCCAGTCTCTAAATGGGCAGGTGCCAGAATAGGTGGGACACCTAAACACTCACACCAAATAGGTCTCACCAAATAATATCAAAGCTGTCTCTAATGCAACTACATTCATCAAATCAAAATTTTAACAATAAATGTTGTAATTACAGATGTTTATAGATATAGAGGAGAAATTTACTTATACTTCGGACACTGCGTGAGTCATCATATCAACCAGTTGTATCTGATCACATATAGAAGTTGTATCTGACTATGTATACAAGAAGTTAGATACTCTGCATCTGATAATCAATGCATTTTATATAATTTTTAAGAAATTTTAAGAAACAAAAATGATTGAGTCTGTTCATACATCACTGACCAAGTTGATTCATTGGAAATTAATGGATTATTCTACCCTGTAGTAGCAAAGATATAACAGTTAGACTTGAAAGGCATCAACAGTCTTACATTTGTTTCATTGTATTTTATTTTAAGAATCTTAAACAATCAAAGAAGTCAAAGCCTGTCTTGAATCTGAAAGGCATTAATGCATTGACAGAGAAATTGTTTCATAAGTAAATAGTATACCTGTGTGAAGGAGATAATGTCTGACACTCAATTCAAGACAAATTAAAATGGCATGAATTTTAGAAAAAATGCATGTTGGGAAATAAAAATGATATTAAATACAGAGTTAACATGATAATTAAAATCAATGACAAGTCTTTAAGAATTGATTGATGGTATGTAAGAAGAAAAATCCAAACAGGAAAAAAAGCAAAAACAGAGAACAAAGTGAAGAGAAAGGTCAAGCAAGTCTTTCCTATGAGAAAAAGGGAGCACAAAGAAGACAAAAAAACGAAGAAATTCCATCTAAAAAGAACTTTACAAAATCAACAAATAGAAGGATATGATAAAAAATCTAATAATAAAAATCCGTTGTTTTACAGTCAAGGTAATGAGGATTTCAACATGCAGTCTCTGGACAGAACTTATATTCTTACAGTCATAGGAGTATGTATGATGTTAGATACTAATATATATATATATATATATATATATATATATATATATATATATATATATATATATATATATATATATATATATATATATATATATATATATATACACACACATATATATATATATATATATATGAGCAAATGAAAAAAAGATTTTATATCAGAATTCATGAAATTGTACGCAGGGTCAAAGCAAATCAATCGTGATTCTTTTTGCCAAGAAAATCATTGGCTGATATCCAACATCTCTAGTGTTATGGTATCATTATCTTTTTTTTATCAGATAAAGAAATAAACAACTGATATATCACATTATTTGATAAAGAAATATAAACTGCTTTACAACACTTGATTTTTCTGAGCTGTATTCCTTCCAGAGAAAGCATAGAATGAAAACAAATCAGAAACCTTCCTTACTGAGGACTAATATTTACACATGGCTTTTTACTCATTTCTGTGAATGAATACAACATTCAAATATACAAGTGAGGTAAGTAATTTATATTTCAACTTCAAGATGCTTTCTTAACGATTCATTCATTTTGTTTTTTAAGATACCATTTCTAATAATACTTTTGTCTTGGATTATTTGTTTTGTTTCTTGTTGTTCACAAGACTTCAAAATACTGTGATTTAGTTTTCCTGAATTTTAGGCAAAAGATTGTGACTTGGGCCAGTTTTACAAGCAGCAAAATAGAATGCAAATTATTGTTTTAAGCAAGTTTCTCCCCAAAATGTTCTGCAGTGTTTATCTTAATTAATAACAGAAATGGTCCTTGGATATCTTAGTTTCCCAATATCCTAGACTTTACCATGAATATCTGAACCAATACCATTATCTTTTTATGCTTTTTTTTTTCATTCTCATAGATTTTTGTCAAAAAAGTTCCTTGATTATCTCCAAATGATGTTTTATAGATTAGTTGGATTTTCTTTGTTGGATTCAAAAATAAAAGTAACACCTATTACATATCATTACAGATAAAAAGTAACACCTATTACATATCACTACAGATGATCAAAGATCATTTAGAACCAAACAAACAGGAAATCTGAGATTAGATGAATTAATATAAGGATAAAATTCCCATCTAAGAAATATAGTGTTCTATTATCTCCTTTTTGTAAGTTGTAGATTGGTATTAGAATAAATATCTTTATAATTACAAAAAAATGACCACATATTTGAATGGATAACCTCAAGAACAAAGATATTATCTGAATAAATACCTGAATTTATTTATGATCTTGGATACTTTTTATTGGTTGTGTTCTGAAATTATGTGAAAACTGATCTCTGAAATTTATAGGACTGTGAAAATTATGTACATCAATTATAATATTTTGGGCATAGATATTCTCACTTCATGAGTAGCTTTTGAATAACAATCAGCCAGAGATAAGCAAGAAGATAAGAGGATGAGATGATAGAGGAAGACGGAAATGAAAGAGAAACCTTGATTTGGCTCTTTTTAATATTGAAAAAATGAAACTACTGTCCGATCATTAACAACAATGGATGTTGGAGACTTTCTTAATGATTCAATTATTTTTTCTAAAGTTGTTATTTCTAATAATACGATAATTTAAAAAATTAAAATTGATTTTCAAAGGCTATATGAACCCCTGCAGAAAGCAAATATGGGAAAAAACTTGCCATACATAATGAAATCAAGAAAAAGGCAAGATGGTTAAAGAACAGCTCTTTTCCAGAAAAGCCATCATAAATAAATGTTTTTAAAAAATTGAATCATCTCATGCTCAGATGTTTGCATGCATTTTTAAAAATTGGTGAGGCATCCTGATCCCTAAACCTAGAGAAAAAAAGATTCTTCTCTGCATGTCTTGTAATGGCAGTGTCACAAAATAACAACGGAATTAAACTGATTATTCTGAGAGTCATATGTAAATATGTGCTAGGGTCAATACTTAGTTGCCTTACCTCTCCTGGTCGTAGGGTTGATGGGGTTGTCATGATGGTACTGCGAGCTACCTTCATTATCTGGATCAGAAAACAAATATCATCGTCAGCAGAAGATAAGGAGCAGTAGCTATTACACTGATGTTCTTCCCCAAAGACAGCCATAACTGGCTTCTTTTAGGAGGGTAAATAAAAGAGGCACACACAACTTGTGGGTCTGCAAACCCTGGGTGAAAACAAGTGAAAAACTGCAATACCTTCAAAATAAAAAATCCCCTCAAAGTTGGGAAGTGGAGATTGAAAGTTAGGAAACAGATTGTTTTTTTATCAATCAGTCAAGTTTCTCTAAAATGCGTACTAAGAAGAGCTCCAATTACATTTGAGGATTTAAAGAAGCTATTTCTTCAATTATTGAATAGATGAAAACCAAAATTAATTGTAAAGTTTTAATTTTAAAAGTTGCATGATGGTTTACAAAAATAGTCCAATTCTTGTTGGTATATTAGGAATTTTCAAGTTGAACTTTAAAAATAATCAATATCGCTTAATGAAAATGTTTAAACTGAAATTTTTAGTGATAAGTTTGATTTTGGTCAGTAGAGTAATTTCAAAATAAATAGATGATAAGCTAAAAATACAAAGGCCGTGATATGAAATTATAAATACAACAATATTCTTTGCAGGCATTTAAAGGAAAACTGACCAATCAATCTTAAGCAGATCATGCATTAATAAAGTAATGTATGACTAGAAATTTATCTTAGTATCTGTATATATAATTATATAAGAGAATATATATATATATATATATATATGTATATGTGTGTGTGTGTGTGTGTGTGTGTGTGTGTGCATGTGTGCACAGACCTACACACACACATATATATATATATATATATATATATATATGCACACAGATATCCACTCACACTCATATGTTCACGTATATTAACATATAAACATATTGATTTCTGAAAGACTGCAATTATGTTAATCAACATTATTTGATAATTTGCGCAATTGCTCATTAATAAGTGATTAAAGTAAGGCTTTAAGATTTACAGACTGCATAAAGATACCATAAGAAACAATTGGTATATAAATCGATTTGGTTTATCAAAAGGCTGATGTGTTTAGAGTAATTTATTAAAAGTATCCATTATAAAGAAATACATGGATATGGTCATATTATTTTTATGGAGGTGTTAACAGCTCAGAGTACTTTGCCAGTGAACATTCAGATGTAAACAAATGCAAATGACATATATATGTATATGTGCATGTGTGTATGTGTGTGTGTATATGCATATATATGTGTGTGTGTGTGCGCATACAAGTATATATATATATATATATATATATATATATATATATATATATATATATATACACACACACACACACACATATATATATATATATATAAAAATTATATCCAGATTTGCACATTATATATCCAACACCAAAAATCTATAGATAATAATATTGCAAAAATTTGGGAGATAATAATTTATTTTGTATAGAAAAAATTCAATTACTTGAAGGGAAAAGCAAGAAAAATAGCATGCATAGAGGTTTGAAGTAAGAGGCAAAATTAAAAAGTGAAATATAAGTATACATTATTACAAACATTTATGAATATACATCTAATATTGCTCTGATTCTTATATGAACCTTCATACACATATATGAACATTCATAAATACAGGTCTGATAGGTTGCACAATAGAAACTGTCATATCATGTTGGGTATGATCAATTGATATTTGGGAAAAGGAGTGATCAATAAATAAGTTACTTCTCTTACTTTTTGTACTAAAAAGTCCAAATTTTCAAAAAACAAGAGTGAACTTGACACAAACTAGGGATCAATTTACCTTTAACTTACATTGAAACATCACAAAAAACTATTTGGGAGAGGAATTTTGACCCCACCTCCCAAAAAACGTTTTTCTTAGGCATAAGGAGTAAATATTGAATTTTTCAGCCCTTTATTTTTATTTGTGTGGCCTGTATACATGATATATATATAACTAGCTAGACTTGTTAGGAAACTTAAGAAACTTTAGTTGAAAGTTTTGTTGACAGTTTCTAATATATATATATATATATATATATATATATATGTGTGTGTGTGTGTGTGTGTGTGTGTGTGTGTGTGTATGTATGAATGTATGCATTGAGTTAGTTGAAAGGTTTGTTGGGGTTCACTGAGTAAAGTTTTTAAAGTTTCAAACATTAACTCTATTGAACGTATTCAGTTTTGTTCCGCCACCTTTTAGGCAACTTCATAATTCCATCTTTCCAGAATTTCTAATTTCTCTCAGCAAGGAACTGCTCCAGCTGCTTCTTGCAATCTTCCAGTGAATTGAAAATTTTTTCTTTATGATAAATCTGTGAAGATCTCCTCAGCCAATCTGTAACAATTTCGCCTGATCACTAGAAAAACATGATATCTAGTGTTATCCTGATGGCATTACACCCCTTCACTTAATTTTGGATACTTTTTATTGATTGCTGTCTTCAAGCTGCCTTCAGTTGAACTCTTTAGGAGCAGTACTTATGCAAAATTGTTTAGGAGCTCATAGTAAGGAGCTCTCTTTCAATGCCACTATATTTGCTTAAATCCAGTCGAAGAGTTTCTTTTTGCATAACCTATACAGCAGTCATACATCAAAGCAAATATCATAACCAAGCTGGCACAAATGATTTTCGATGCTTGATTTTCATTTTTTGTGTAAATTGGCCATCTCTTAGATCATATAATCATGATTATTCTCATGTATTGTCTTCACTTGATTGTTATCAACTAATCAGAGTGTTTGAGCATTGTGAGTATTGTGATATTTTTTAATTAACTTGGTTAAAACTAAAGGCTCTCAATACCATCTAACAACAAAAAATGAACGAACGTTTTGTCCAACCTTACACACTCATACATATAATGCATACATTATATTAAACAGCCTAAAATTGTTTTTCCAATTTATGATTTCAAAATTTCTCAAGTTATCATAATTTTTAAACTAACTTCAAATTTATTAAAAATATAGAACCTACTTTGATTATTCATTTCTTTTAGTTTAAAATTTTTAAAGATAGATTTCTAATATCTGACTAATAGCTGGTTTTTGATTGCCATTTCCAGAGATTGGTATGAGCCCCAAAACTTCCATAAATGCATGTAATAAATCATCACACAGATAATTATTTTGAGATGTAATGAAACTTTGCCTGATGAACTAAGAAGTCTCACTAAATGAACATTGAAAGATTTTGTTACTACAGACAAAAATAAATCTTCCTAAAATAAGCACTAATTTAAAATTAAACTTCTATAAATGTAGATATCATATAAAACAATTACTATTTGGATGAATAGATAAACAAAGAAATACACATTATGAAAACAAGTTTGCACAAAATCAATTTTCAATTGAGATTTCATTAAAACAAAGAGATAAATGTAAAAAAATCCCATTAAAAAAAAAGACTTTTAAAACTAGTAAACAATAGATACCAATTAAAAGAAAATACTCAATAAAAATAGACCTAAAAAAACAAATAGGCATATCATTGAACAATTGCCAATTCAAAAACAATGACCTTTTAAAAACATTTGCATAAAATGATAGTAAAATAATAACAAAAATGATTTGTACAAATGACATGGAATATTGCCGGAAAAGTCCAAAAGTTCTCGATGTATTTCAATGAAATTTTGTGATAGGATGAACCATATAATATGTAAGAAGTAATTGCATTTTGGGATGGATTCAGGAATCTGATTGAGAGCTGTTTTTTTTCTCTCATAAATTTCTGTACTTGCTCTAGACTGTTCACACAATATCTCCAACAGTTCTCAATGAAATTTCGTGGATGGGTGGGGCACATTTGAAGGAAGATGTGGTTTAAGCTAGACAATATCTCAAAATAATTTATGAATTTCAATAAAATTTCATGAAAGGTTGGGCAATAGGCTATGAAAGAAGTGATTAAATTTTGAGACAAATCCATACATTTGAGGAGATGTACACTCAAAGTCATCTATTTTGAATATCAAAGTTCATAGAAAAACTGGAAAAACATTTTTACTTGAATCTGGCTAGTTTTTATACTTAATTTAAGAATGATATACCCTTAGCCATATACTTGAAATATGAAATAAAAAATTAAAATCATAAAGTATATTATAGTTAAATGTAAAATCTACATCTTGCAATGGAAGACTTAATAGACAGTTGCACTAGGTGCACGATTAAAACATGAACAATTGTATCACTGGTCATGAACAAATCATATGCCTTCACATATATGCGAACATAGATATTAGTATCTTTTGACAATAGACCATCTAGAATAGATATTTATATCATAGTGTACAAATTTTGAAATCAATTTCTGATTCTCCCTAATTTTTAACCTATTAAAGAGTATATTTCACTAATTGAAACTTCTGAAAATTTCAACAGGATTAAAATTTCTATTTCAATGGAATACTGTAAAATAGGGATCTAACTAATGAAATTAGAAAAATGTGTATCAAAAATTGTGTGAATGAAAAAAAATGTATACAGGTGATATTTTATCTCTGGATATCTAGATATTATCTTACATACCCAGGGAGTATCTATTAGATACTATCTTACATACCCAGAGAGTATCTTCTAGATATTATCTTATATACCCAAGTAGACTATCTGGAGTATTTCTCTATTAATATTATGGTATTAAAAAATCCTTGAGGTAATATCATTGATTTATTTAATAATTCAAAAAATATCTGTTGCTGTAAGAAAAAATTAATTGATTAGCAATCACTTCATAAAAATACAAATTTTAGGGAATTTATCTGAATTTTTTCAGGATAAATATGATAGTTTGAAACAAGGCATTTGTCTTTCTATTTGTTTTTCAGCTGCAATATAAAAAAATCAATTTAATGCAACTTCTGATGTTTTACATTTTTCCAACTTCATAACTTTGGCATAAATGGAACTATGAAACAGAGACCAGATATTTCTGAGAATTTACTTCATTGATATTCAGGAATAGATAAATGAAATATTTCTGAAAAACCCAAGTTTATTCAGGCTGATATCCTCATCGCTGTTTATGGCCATCACATTTGTGAACACCTCTTATGTTAAGTTAACAGCTTTTCTCTCAATTTAGTTTCCCTCCTTCATAGATAATTGTAACTTGCATGTCCAATACTATAAACCCAGACATTTTTGGCTTATTTGTCATAGCAATTCATTAGACATTAGCAATTTTGGACCATCTTCAGGTCATTTTTTATGGAATATGATAAGATGACAAATTTTGTGTGTATTGATAAAAGGGATCCATTCTCTGTATGAAGATTTGTTAGTTACACACACACACACACATATATATATAAATATATATGTATATATTTCCACAGTAGTGTTTTTAATGCAAAAATGGATAAAAATATGAATTTGTCACTTCTGATAGATAAACAGAAAATAAAAATGTGAATATAAGTCTAAATAAAAGCAAGAGTACCAAGCATCAATCGGGTTGTAAATCTAATTTGCATTAGATATTTATGTTGCATAAAATGGGTGATCAGCTATGTACTTGATGATAAAAAATGATTCCCATTTAATGCATATTAGTTATATAAAGAGGACGGCCAGTTCCCTAGTGATGATTTTGGCCGTCCTGTTCAACTTGTGTCTAAAGTATAGTAAAGTCCCAGACAATTGGAACACTGCTATCATAATGCTTTTATATAAAAAAGGAAACCCGAAAGACCTCAACAATTATAGGCCTATAAGCCTACTCAATTGTGTATATAAGCTTTTCACAAAGATCACCAACCGAATCACAAAAACACTCGATGAAAACCAGCCACGTGAACAAGCTGGCTTTAGAAGAAGCTACTCGACCATGGACCACCTACATTCGATGAATCAACTTAAAAAAGAAAAAGCAGCTGAGTACAAACTACCACTCGCCGTAGCATTTATTGACTTCAAAAAGGCGTTCGACTCAGTAGAAATCCCTAAAGTCATGGAGGCCATCAGTCAACAAGGTGTAGATCCAGTATATGTTGAAGTGTTGAAACATATATACAATCACGGCAGCTCCTTTATCAGGCTACATAAAGACTCGGACCCCTTCCAGCTCCAGAAAGGAGTAAGACAAGGTGATACCAGCTCACCTAAACTCTTCACAGCCTGCCTCGAGATGATTTTCAGAAGGCTAGACTGGGAGAGTAAAGGAATTAAAATAGACGGCGAGTATCTGAGCAACCTCAGATTTGCAGACGACATAGCCCTTTTCGCAGAGAACCTATACGACCTCAAACTAATAATAGATGAACTAGATGAAGAGAGCAAGAAAGTCGGCCTACACATGAACTTCAGCAAGACGAAGATCATGTGCAACAACCACATCGAGGATAAGATCAAAATCGAGGACACAGAACTGGAGGAAGTAGACCACTACATCTACCTAGGACAATGAATCTCCATGAGACCCTCAAAAGAAGAAGAAATCAAGCGAAGAATCACACTAGGATGGCAAGCCTTTGGCAGAGCTAGCTCAACCTTCAAAAATAAGATCTCATTAATCCTAAAGAGGAGGGTGTATAACCAATGCATCCTCCCAATAATCACTTATGGAGCCGAAACATGGAACCTAACCAAGAAACAGACCCGTAAGCTGAGAACCATGCAACGTGCACATGAAAGAATAATGCTGGGCCTCACATGGAGAGAAAACAAGATAGCACAGTACATCCAAGAAAAGGCAAGAGTCAGGGACATCATAGAATCCATTAAAAATCTCAAATGGCTGTGGGCTGGCCATGTTGCAAGAATGGCAGACAACCGATGGACATCACGACTCACGACATGGATCCCATGGGATCACATGCGCAACCGAGGCCAGCAGAATATTAGATGGAGAGATGAGCTAGACAAGTTCAGGAAGTACTGGCTCCGCGACGCCCATGATAGAGAAGTGTGGCAAATCCTGGGGAAGGTCTACGTCCAATAACGGACGTTAAAAGACTGATGATGATGATGATGATGATGATGATGATGATGATTTATATAAACAATGAAAAAGAAAATGTTAGAATTTCTTCTGTATATTTAGTCTCCAATACTGATAGCCAGTAATATTGACTAATGATACTTTGTAATGATACAGATCATATGGGAAACCATTTTTTCTCATATCATATTTGTGCATCTAAGGATCACTGAAGTTGGAATTTATTTGGCTAAGTCAAATCTGGCAGAAAGGGTCATGTTTTTTTTCCAGAGACCAAAGTGCCCATCTCTCAGGAATAGTGACATCCCAGCTAGACTTGAACAACTAATGTTGGTACTGGAAACCAATTTGTGACTGATATCTCTAATAAAGCAAAAGTTAAACTTAGACATCTTGAATAATGGCAATGTGAAAAAACAACTGCTATGAAAAAAAAATCTTTTCATTTTCTTCATAGCAGCATGTTCCTAGCCTGAAAAAAATGTTTAGGATAAGGAAGCTGTATCTCATGCCTGACAAATATGATCATAGCTTTTGCCTGCAAGTGAGATGGAGTTTCAAGTTATTTTATTACATGATCTGTTTTTACAATAATGATTCAAAAATACTCTCTGGAAATACAGCCTAAACATAAATTTGAAATGAAAATGGTTAGCCAAAACAAGAAAGAATTTTTACATTGTAGTCAATCACAATCTGTATAACAAGAAATAAACAAGCATCAGTCAAAATAATAACTTCATGAAGAGTTTTAAGATCATTTCTTTTTGGAAAGTTGAGTTAATCATAGAAAAATAAGTAAAAATGTCTATACATTTTGAACTTTTAGAAACAGAAACAAAACCCTGCAATGTAATTGAAAAGATAAAAAAGAAACCATAATACTATTTTCTTTTGAGCCAATGTATCTTAGAGTACAAATTACGATTAATAATTCATCAAATTTCAAATTAGTCAAAATTGAAATTATTTCCTTTCCAGACATTTAAAAATATTTGATAATTTGACATCATAATTTTTCAGGTAATATGTGTTAAAAATAGATTTCATTACTTATAGTTTTGTAAAGTTATAATTTTACATACTTGTAGGACTTGAAAATTTCAATTTGAATGCTCTATAGGAAAGTAGAGCTTACTCTAAAAGAAACATTTTTGAATTAAGTCAATTAAATAAAAACTTGGTCAGTTTCTTAATAGACTCGAAAGATATTCAGGGCTCTACACAGAAGCATTTAAGCAGAGATTTGATTTCAAATATACAAACTTCTGACAAGCATTCAGTTAACACAAAAAATTCAAAATCTAGAAATGATAGTTCAAAGATTTATATCACTTCAAAGAGTAAATATATTGAAATGATCTTTGCCATCTGAATTTGTTACTATTTTATGCCATATTCTTCATGTAAAGAATGTGGCTTGAGTAAATAATCAAATGTAAATCTACATTACTGCTGCTTTGCAGTTAAATGAGTAATCACTAGGAATAATCTGCTACATTTAGTTCCCTTCAAAATAAATTACTAAATATTAAGAAGAAATTTGAAAAAGATGACCACTTTTTAGAAGCAAAATAAGAGACTGTTACATATTTCTGCTAATAAAAGCAGGAATATGTAATATCTAAGAGGAATTAAGATTGAAGAAGAATAGCAGAAAGTATATTCCATAAAATCAACAACTGAAAGTGGGGATGAGAATTCAATGTAAATAAATTCTTGATGGTGAAGGAAAATAAAAAGAGCTGAAATGAAGGTTTCTTAGTTTGAAATAAATTATCTTGAGATTTGAGGATTATTGTACATGATTTAATTTTTAGAAGGGGTTTCTACAGCACTTAGTTTGCTTTTCGAGTTTTTATGTATTTAAAAAGATAATTATTCCAGTGATAACTGAAGGCTTGATGCAAATATCAGTTTTATTCTCCTCAAAGAAATAATGTAAAAATTACTCAACCAACCGTTACCTCATCTTCAGTGTTATCTCTAGGAGACGCATTGTGCGTAGGTGACATTTCTGATGAGTATGAAGATGAGCTGTCTGTACTTATCCGACGAGTAATCTCTCTCTCTCCACGCGGTGTCAACATCAGGGCTTGGATATATTCGCAGATTCTTTTGAAGCGGCGAGTAGGGCCTGATGAAAGCAAAAAAAACAAAAAAAACACCAATGAATATGCAGATGAACATTAAACACTCATTAGATTTGTAGGGTTTGAAGGGGGTAGATTATGCAATGAATAATTGAGTTCAAGTGGAGTTGAAATACAATTCATAATATTTGTGTCTTTGATATAAAAAGCTTACAAAATAGGAATTCCAAATGCAGACTTATTTAGACATTTTCAAAACTTAATTCATTTTCATGCTCAGATATTCAAAACTGGATTTTAAAAGTTGATCAATATTGAAGTAACTAGAAATGTTAAGGGAAAATGTAATTGAACACGTACCTTTTCAGTCTTATTAAAAGGAGAATAACTGCTACTAAACTTTGTTCTTGCTTAATTTCAGGTAAAATATCAGAAAGAAAAAAGATAGTACATTATTTGTGAAAATAACTAACGTGAATATGGCTTTGTACACTGCAAAGCTAAGCTTAGTAACAAACCAGATTAGATTTGTACTGTTATTATTATGAAATTTGTCAGTTAATTCCTGTTCCACATTTGATTAACTACAAACTTATATATAAAGGAGAAAATTAATTTTCTAACACAGGGCAGTATTAGTGTTCAACTAATACAGTGCTTTAGTATCAACTTGGAACACCTGAAATTTTTGGTTTGTCTATTTGTTGTTCTAAGAAAAAAAGAGTGGTATTATATAAATAAGGAGGCTAGAAGTTGAAAGAAAAACCAAATGTCACCTGATATGAGTGTAAAAGTCAGGCAGTAGGACTCGCCATTGGTGTCATAGCCAGGTGAGGGAGATATATCAACCTGGAAGCGGACATTTCTGGAAAACATGGAAGCACTACTAGATCTCCTATATTCTGCTCTGAATGTGGTAGTCGATACAACACTATGGCTCATATCTGGAGTCTGAAAGAGAGGGAGAGAAAAGATATAAGGTAAGTTATGAAACAATGAACATCAAATTTATAATAATCTACACATATAAGTGTGTAAGTTTGTGACAATTTTTGCCTTCTCCCTAATGGTGCTTTGCAGCCAGAAATAGTTATCAGAAGTACTCCTACAATGCTTAGGATTAGTGCATGCAATTTGTGATTTAAATCAAGTCAATTAATAGATAGAAGTTGGTTGGTGTGATTTGTAACATTTTAAGGGGTTTTCAGGGGAGGAGTTACTAACTAAATGATTATAATACAGCTTGTGTTTCAAATTGAAAAACGCTATGATATCATTTTAGAACACTTTATTTAGACTGCATTTATTTTTTTTAATTATTTTTTTTTACATGACTTCATATTCTGAAAACACTATCTATTTTGTAAGTTTTCAGAGGTATCCTTGCCTCTCTATAAGAGTCACAGTCAGTTTGTTGGTTGGTCTCCATATGGTTACTCAGCCGTTTCAGGGCAGATTTATTTGAAACTTCCTATACACAACATAGTTAAACTTTGACACTGATGCATTTTCTCCTTTTTGAACAGTAAAAGATAACAATTTATTATCATCATTATTATAATGATAATAATAATAACAACAACAACAATCATGACCATGCATCATCTCCTCCCTTCACTTCAAACCCTTGTTAATTCAAAATCTATTATTTTTCCCATTTGACATTTGACAACAGGAGAAACCAGTCTCCTGAAACATGCAACGCTAATAGATACAATCCATTTTCCTCATTTACATGTTCCCATATTGTCTATTAAATTCACACACACACACACACACACATATATATATATATATATATATATATATATATATATATATATATATATATATATATATATATATATGTATATATATATATACATATATACACACATATTTATTAGGTTGGTGCAGAAATAATTATTTTTGCCGTTATTTTAAACTCTGATGTTTATTTTTAGAATAAACAATTAACTATGTTAAAAAAATATAGCATTTAAGAGCGTGAATTTCTTTTTTTTTAGGCTGAATGTTTTTTTTTCACCAATCATAATGGTTTATTTGAGGCTGTCAAATCAAAGATAGAAAAGAAGCTAATGCAGACAATTTTGTTGTATGAGTTCAGAATGGGATATAAAGCTGTGGAAACGAATGTACAGCTAAACAAGGGTTCCAAAATTTCAAAACAGAGATGAGAGCCTTGAAGATGTGGACATTCTTCTGTGTTTGACAACATCCAATTGAGGGTCATTATTCACCAGACCTCTCTCTGACTGACTAACACTTTTTCAAGCATTTCAACCACTTCCTCCCAGGGAACTAATTCAACAAACAGGTAGCATACCAAAATGCCTTCAAGAATTCATTGGTTTTAGAATAAATTAACTTATTTTTAGTTGGAATAATGTGTAGATTCTGAAGGTTCTTATTTCGATTATTAACTTTTATTCTAAGCAGAGATATACTGCTTTAAAGTTAATGGTGAGAAAATTCAATTATTTTTGCACAAACAATACATATATATATATATATATATATATATATATATATATATATATATATATATATATATATATATATATATATATATGAGAGCAAATGATAATATTGGAATACTTTTAAGACAAATGATTCAGCAGTGTTGATCAAACACCACCATCCTTTCAGCTAGGATTTTAATATTTAGTTTTGATTTATAATTTTTAGGATAGCATCATGATATATGGTATTATTTCATATATATATATATATATATATATATATATATATATATATATATATATATATATATATATATGCTATTTTGCTATTTGTGGGCTCTTGGGATGAATGAAACATTCTGGGTAAAAACATTCCAAGTAGAATTATTCATTTTTTTTTCATTGATTGTTGTATTGTTTTTGTTTTTTTAGTTCATAAAAATGATAATTCATTTGTTTCAGATTTAGGACTAGTGACAGCTGGGTAAATTTTTTGGCTATCATTATATATATATATATGTGTGTGTGTGCGTGAGTGTATTGAGAAATGGATACATATAAAAATCCCGACAGAATTATTATAAATTGCATAGAAATAATTATTTGAAATGATTTCCCACCATTAATGTATCGCTTAGCCTATCTTTTTTCAATTGTTTATTCTATTTACATTATTTATATTCTTTGTCATTGAGAGAGAGGGGATACCAGCAATATCTGAAATAGAAATAAGGATGAAACAAGAACAATATAATTTTGTTGTAAAATATGATTATGTCTTAATGAACAGACAAATAGCTCTGTTTATAAAAAAGTGCTACGGTATCTTTCAAAACTCACCAGTTTCCCAAAATATAGAGAAATGTATATGTATTCTTAGAATAACTTGATGATCTTTATATCTATTTTTTCAAATTTTTAGATCATGATCTTGACACTTTGTATAATTTTTACATAAACGTAGAATAGCAATAATTAAACACTTATGTGATTCATTAAAATTGACCCAAATAGATAAGAAAGAAAAACCTTTCCTCTTGAACAACGGATTACACAAATATAATTTAACCTAAATTTATTTTGAATTAATTCTTTTAAATGCTAAGGTAATTCAAGTTTCAATATCAAAAGAGCTTTCTTTTTTAATCCAAGATGAAAAATTAACATTACAAATCAATGCTTAGGGTGGAAAAAAGCTTAAATCACTTTAAAAATGACAATATATTGAAAATTAGTTTTACTCACAGACAAGAAGGCATGAACCAAGTCAGCCTTCACTTGACTCAATGGTTTATCTCGAACAATGACGAAATGGTGTTCTTCCCGTTCTGTTCCCATGAGTGCTCCGAACCATGACCGCTTTGTCATTCTGAATTTGAAATACAAACATATTAAAATAATTTTATATTTCCACTGATTACAGTGAAGACAAGTCATTATTCTGATCAACAGAATCCAGCATAATTTTTAGAAATAATACTGATAATGGAAAAACCCAAAAGTAGGAAATACATAGATGTAGCATCATATACACTGTGAGCTCACTCTAACATGGAAGTTCGGTTCCAGAATTTTATAATTTTATAATACGTGTGTCAGCATTGTAAAGAATTTTCCATTTTTACAAACATTTATCCAAGTTCCCTGCCCCCAGCTGAGAAATAGATATGAAATTTAGAAAAAATCGTGACACCTAACCAGAAGGTTACTTTTTGGCAAAACTAAGATACATATTAGTAATCTTTTTAGTGACAGTGACAGCAGCAATGAATTTCATTTATTGACTACTAAATGTTTTCATTTAATCCATTTCCCTTAATCAGTAAAGGTCCTCCTATTTTTGTGTTTAGATATTATTTTGAGAGCCAAATTTAACGTTTAAAAAATTGGGGTCCATGCTCAAACCATGTTATAAGTGATTCTGTATTATATCGAGCTGTGTTATAATGGGGTCTACAGTGAACATGAAATAACATTTGTTGCGTACAAATGATCATTGAAATTTATGATGCTTAAAATGTAATTTATAGCTTTCATAAAAGAAGAAATATCTACATTGTTACTTCAGATAGGACAAATTAACTCTTAATTTCACGAACCTCTTGAAACTGCTTCAAATTACAGTGAACCCCGTGAATATAATTATAAAAATGGAAATCTTTTATAAATAGAATAAAAAAATTACCTGAATTTTTAAGGAGAGTTGCACAGATTAAGAGTTATTCCCCTTCATAATAAACATCAAATTTTCTTATATGACTACAGGAGATGAATGTTTTCACATTAGAGGTATATCAAAAATAAATATGGGAATTATGCTATCTCCATTCTAAAAGAGAATATCTCAATAATTTAGGCCTTTCAAATAAGTAATTTCCAATGATTTTCTTTTAGCTTATTTAACAAAGAATTCTATTGAAATAACAGCAAATTTGCCATCACAGTCAATAATTGAACAACCATAGCGTCTAATTTTTGGGTCATGTAAAAAAAAATTGTACAAAGGATAAATATGGTCAGAATAAATTCTATTTATGACATCAACGGTGTTTGACACTGGAAAATAGAATAAAGTAAAAAAACATTTTGATGGTTTTAGAAGCAAATTTGAGTTGGAAAGCTGATTTGAGAAAACTAACAGGTAAGGAAGAGTCTCTTCCCCAAAAGTCAGTTTTTCAACTCATGAGCAAGTATAGGTGGTCATTCCTACAAAAAAAGCATTGATGGCATAAAAGGCAACTATCGATTATACACTCCTATGATTTTGTAGTCAACATTTTTAAGAGAGTTCCTTGTATGTTGATAGGAGAAAAGAAGCTAAAGAATGAGCTAAAAATGTGCCAATACATGTTGTAATTGAAGTTCTATAATTTGATAATTAATAATCATATGAATCTCCAAGAGATTATCTTTGCAAATTGAAGAGTTTCTGTAAGTGTTGAGTGTCCAATTTCAACTATTTTGGTATAGACAAATATAATAATGGGTGAGTGTTCTGATGAGAAAAAGTGGAAAAGTAAGTATGAAAGGAAAAAAATATAAAAATCCAGTTGTTGACTATGACCTTTTTGATAATTTGATTGCAAAAGTTTTCATATAAATATTAATTATAACTTTTAATATCTTTCATGCAAGGTCTTATTAGATTGTTGCTTGATATATACAAAGCTTAGTTCAATATAGATCAAGGCCAACATCGCTTCTCAAAACATTCAGCGCTAAAGGGTACTAACTAATGTTTTTGCTACTTTACTTGTTAAGTGCCAAACAAAATTAATTATGTAACGTCTTCAGTTTTCAAATTTTCACCTTGTCTTTATTTTGTCCTCTGTGCAATGTTGAGACTAACACCTGCTTTCTAGTGATGCTATTTAGTCCCTGGGGAATCCCCATTGTTACATTCTTGTTCTATATATGTCAGAAATAAAATGTTGGCACAAGGGTATTAAATGAGTAATCTTCAATGATAGGCTTATATGAATAAAAGAGACAATTCCTAGGCATAAACATTTTTCCTCTGAGTTTTCATTACAGGTGGATGCAAGAATCTGGTTAGCAAACATTCAGATATGACCCATTGTACGACACTGAAGTATAAAGAAGAGAAACTTACTCAGGGGAAGATTCAGGAGTACATCCCAGATCATCACTGGTAGGAACTGCAATTAAAAGACAAAAATGAAATAAAGTAAGAATCATGCACAATTTAAAAAAATTTGGCCCTTATTCAATTTATTGGATCCAAATTTGACTTGTTTCAAAAGGTTTCTTTTGTTAGTTACACTGGGTGATGTCAGCTACACAATATCTATTACTGATCAGTTCTTTCTACAGATATAAACAATTCATTCAAAGCAATAACAATATAATCTATGTATTAACATCTGTTTTTTTGTGATGAATTTACCACACACCTACCAACTCAATGTTAAAAACTGTGCACAACTTTAGCGTGCTGTCTTCAACATTGTGTTAGAGAGTGAGTGTAACTCAACAATAGGGACTACCCTCCCAACATTGTGCCCCTTTTTTTTGGACAAAATAAATAAATACCTAGTTTTAATTTGATTAAGACAATTAACATCACTCAGTGTATCAGAGGAAAAAAGAGACCTTTTGAAACTAGCCAAATTCGGGTTCAATGAACTGAACAAGCACCGAAAAATCTATAGTTTTTTGGTTATGAAGTTATATTCTAGCATTTCTTTTGATATAACTATTTTGAAGTTGTTATTACAGCTTATTTTTAATGACAAACAACATCTATTTATTTTGGTAATTTCTACAGGCTATATTTCAGAAACAATATTCAAATATCCGTACCTTGTATGAATGAATCACTATAGCCTGGGTGTGTCCTAGAATTGATTATCAAAAGAAATTATCAAAAAATAATAGATCTCTTATCTAAAATTATTTCAATAACACCAGCACAAGATTTTGGCATTGTTGGTCCTAAATGACATAGAGACTCAAGAAAACACTTTTTTGAAAAATCAAAAAATATTTTTTAGGTTGTGCTTAGTGGTGTACTCATGCAAATCTTCAAGATTGTAGCCCACAAAATGTAACCAGGAGCACCCAAAGACACATGCACACACACACACACACACACACACAAAGAGAGAAGAATCTGTTGCCCACTTGGCTGGTTGTTTGGGCTACTGTGATTCAATAATCTCACACTCACACAGCCTGGCAAATCAGTTAAAGTAGTTCTCCTCTTTTTGTTCATACTAAAGAAGACAGAAAAATCAAATAGACTTAAATATCCATGTATCTTTTGTCTGCTCTCATAATATTTTGTCCATAACCTATTTTAATCATCTGCAGGTGACATAGCATGGATGACCTGGTTTTCAAATTTGGGAATTTTATCAATTTGCAGATATGGACACCAATATGCAAACATGTATACGAGGTAAGTACTTTATTTTCATTTAGATCTAGTATATGAATGGACATGCTTTTTTTACCAATAATACACAGATCAGTAAATAGTTATGCACAAATGTATAAGCATATAAGCTAAGCTAATGTCGAGATCTAAACATAATTTGTCCTTTCTCAGAATTATCAAACTTTATTCCACAAATTATTCAATCTAGTATTCTCATCTTTGTTGTTTTGATCACTATGTTTTGGCCAATGCATTTTCTGAACTTCTTTGGATGTATGTTGCACTCAGTAATCGTTGAATCTAATTCATAATTCCTTTTTGGTTTGCCAATTCACAGATTCAAGTGACAAAATATGCCAATTAAAAAGATTGTAGACAAGATTCAAAGACTAATGGACGTAACACTGAAATGCACTGGCCAAAAATATTGTTGAAAAATACCAGTCTAACTCATTCATAGAATAATGATAATATTTCAAGTAACAAGTATTAACGCATACTACTTATAGTTTATGCTGTATGAAACTTTCAATGGGTGATCTGTTCAACAACAAAAAAGATTTAAAAAACTATGGAAAATGTTGCAGATGAGAATATTTATCTTCATAAACATAAACACCAATAATGCCCCATCTCAAGATTAAGATAGAAAATAAACACATAGAAAAATCAATGAAGTATGAAGAGTGGCCTTAGTATCAACATAGGAGTGGTTTGTCTCAAATCTAGAGGTTAGAGCTATGGGAGAATGTAGATGGTTACAATGGTATTAGGAAAAAAAATCAACCCTTCCCATTTTTGGTGCAAAAAAAAGCATTTGCATGTGATCTGGATAAGTTTCACACATCAATGCTTAGCATCTACTAAAAGTGAACCCTGTGTGTGAATGGAGAAAGCCAATCAGTTGGTTAAATAGTATATTCATCCAAGGATGAAGATTCATTAGTTGACAGCAGTTAGGTAGGAAAATTCTCTCCACTCTTTCAAGTTAAAGCAAGGAGCATGACTAAAAAGCTCTGTAGTTTGATAGTTCATGTTTAAGCATGAAGTGGATCTTGATAATAATTTAGCAATAATTATCTGATAATCTTTCATTCTATAGTTGTCTTTCTCAAAAATTAATCACGTCGAAATGTTGAAAGTACTTTCAGATAAAAATTTCTATGTATTCCTAGTCTATGAGTTTTGATGTATGATTTCAATAGGTCATAAGAGGCTATCAGGAAAATCCACATTAGTGAGTGTGCATGACTAAAAATGCAAAAGTGACTGAATTTCACATCATAAACACTGCATATTCAAAAATAAGTGATGACAATACTGGCAAGTGAGAGAAAAAGTAAACTAGAACATTTGCTTTCCAATGTCTTCATAATTACAGGTATTAATAATTCAATTGAATTCTGTATGTATTCTACCAGTATGAACATTATAAGTTATATACAAACGTGGATCAATAATTCTTTAGCCTGAAACATAGTTATTAGCTGAATTTCCATCTGAAATATCCACAATTATGTTCAAATCAGAGGCATTCAGAAAATTCTCTTTCATCTCTGAAATGAAGTAGAAATGAATTTCACTCTCATTTCTGATCAGTTCAACCATTCTCTCCGTATTTTATAAACTTAGAGTCTATTCCAAATCATTTTTTATACTCAAAATCTAGGGTTTCCAAAGATAGGACATTATTAAAAGAGCAATCTTGATTCATCTGATAAACACTGAATGGACATAGAAGATTTACATACTGGAATAGCAAAAAAAAACTTCCAATAAAGAGAAACCATGTTGCTCACTCAGAATGCTGATCATAGGTATACTAAGCCATCAAAAAATGTCTTCTCTTAAAGCTGAACCAGTAACAAATGACAAATAAAATTAATAGAAGACATTCAAAAGATGAGATGTTTAACACTTATAAAATCTGATATAGACCGCGAAGGTTTTGATATTTGCAGATATAAACTATTTTGTACATAAGGGAAAGCTCTTTGCTTTTGAAATTTTTTTCTCCTCTTCATGGTGAATATGTGGTAATAAGTGTAAACAAACTGGCCCTAGGAAATCAAATCTCAGATCTCTTAGCTTCAAATCCTAAGTTATACTTGAAAACCTCATAGATTTGAGCCAAGATGTAATCACATGACTTTAAAGGAAACTCCAAGAGATTGACTTTGAAAAAGAATATGAGAACAAAGCTATCCACAACCGGACAATAGTATTTTGCATAAAAGAATTCCATCAAACCATTCAGTGTGAAATATGTATGCTTTCAAATTGATTGCACACATTGGATCAGTTGTTCAACCCAACTGAACATATTAGTATAACCACACAGGTCGAAAAGGGGATTATTAACCATGCATAACAGTGAGTAAACCAATATCTATGATTTGTAGATACTAATAACGCTTTGGCAATCAGCACCTGACAGAGATAATACAGATAACAGACTATATATATATATATATATATATATATATATATATATATATATATATATATATATATGTATATTCATACTATATTTTAAATTTGTAAAAATACAAAAAGAAAGGAATAGATTTTATTTGTTGTAGATGTTTAATCACAGTAAGTAAAGCAATCAATATATGTATAAGAATGATAAGTATATATACCTTGTGAATGTTAACATTCCATACCCAAAGCACTCATCAGCAACTGTCAATGTTTTTTTCTGTTGCCTGTTGCTGATGAGTGGGTTAGCCAGGAAATGTTCACATTCACTGAGTATATATCCTTGTAATTCTTATTTTTATGTATATGTATATATATATATATATATATATATATATATATATATATATATACACATACACATGCATATGAATATGGATATGTATTCAGACTGAAAAATTTATATAGATAAGCGAATAGTTTGCAAGTACAGATATCGGTTGGCCAAAAAGTTAATTTTGTGTTTGTTGTTAGATGGTATTAGGAGTGTTTAGTTTTGACAAAATTAAATAAAGAAGCCCACTTTTATTGTATTTTGACGGCTATCATATCAGTATGCATTAAAATTATTTTTATGTCAAAACTGATGTATTTTCGTTTATCGATTCTAACATTGTCGATGGAAATAATAAGCAATATTTTTGGCATGTTAGAAAAGTAAAAGTGTGACTCAAATTGAAAAAATACAATTTGTGTAGCTTATGGCGACTGCACAGTGAATGATCCATCATGTTAAAATTTTTTTAAATTTCCACGCTCAAACCGTTTTATAAGAGGTATAAAGTGGACAAAATAAGAGAATGAGAATACAATATCATTTTCATGATAAAGTTTATAGAATAAAAATTGGACATTTGTGAATGATCTCACTAAAAACAGTTAGTAGTGAGTAGAGAATCCTTTATCAGCAACAACTTCAGCACACCAACACCCACAGGACATGGTAAGTTTCTCACACAGATTTGGTGATATTTTTTTCATTCATCTTCAAATTTTTCACATGAATCAGTTACTGAGTTTTATTCCCTAACCTCATCTCTCACAAGATGCTCATAAAGAAGGAATGACATGTTACTTCATCAACTTTAGACACACATCAGTATTTACTGCTCAATTATTTTCGCAACACATCCAACTCATTCAGAGGAGAATATCCCTCATACTATAGCATTCCCCCAACTTTTTGACACAACTTAATTTAAGTCTGTTGTTTGCACAACGTCAAACAAACTGTCTACTGTCAGGTCCAACAAAATTTTATTTACTTTCATTGCTGAAATGAATTTTATAACAATTTTCATCCTTTAAAACAATGTGTTCATGTGTGTATCAAGTCTACCTTTTTATTCTTTATACACATGATAGGTTTAGTAGTTGGAGAACAAGCTTTCAATCCAAATGTGTCCAATTGTCAGACCAATGTACAATGACTCACTACGTTATTGAGATCAGCTTTGATTTGCCTCAAAATTCTTTCTGCAGTGTTGAAGGGATCATTCATGATATGTCTTTTAATTGCAGTGTTCTCCCTAGAGCTTGTCTTACGTGGTTGTACAGATTCTTTTGGTGAAACAAAAGATTTTATGTCATCAAACAATTACAAAACTCTCAAAATTGCACTTTGGGACTTGTCCAGCTCTCTTGAAACTGTAGAAAGAGATATGTCATCAGTCTTCACCTTGACAATATGTTGCTGAAGGTCTGCAGTCACCTTGACGTGTTTTGGCATGTCTGGCAGCAGATGCTACTTATCATTTATTGAGGTTAATATTGCCATAGGTCAATTAGGAATTTGTAGAATGTGACAAAAAACAAACGTCTTATTTTGACCACTTTTTTCAAATAAAGGTTTTTCTTAAATATCTTCTTTTCTTTAACCACTTTCAAAAAAGCTTTTTTTGTACATGAAGAACATACCAAGAGCTACGATTTCTATAAATTCTACGATCCTGGGGCAATTACTATTAATAAGAACTACATTTGAACAAATTATTCTCTTATTTCAACCGGTACTATAAATATATATGTGTGTATATATATATATATATATATATATATATATATAGAGAGAGAGAGAGAGAGAGAGAGAGAGTGGGGGGGAGATAGCGTGTATGTATATATAAACTATTGTTATGGCATAGATATTGGTGATTTATTCTCACATGTTATTGACAGTAAATTTGATCTTTATTGGTTATTTAGCAGGGACTTTGTATTTAAACTATCTATCTATTCCAGTAGATAAGGATTTGCAAAGTAGCAATACATATATGAATGTCATTTTGATTCAGCTGTAAGTCTACAAACTTAACTGAAGAGGAAAGGTAAACAGCAAGCTCATCAGCATCTAATATTGTTATTGAGTAAACACACACACACCCACATATTCAAACACAATTGGAGTAAGCACATAATTTTATCTTAAGATAATAATTGAAAATATAAAAGTATTGAAATTGATTCAAATCTCAGACACAATTGTGCATTCACTTTATAGACCTGCCAATCATTATGACAATGAAACAAACTTAATTCTAACTGCTATTGTAATGATTATCATTATATTTACTTTTTCTATAACTATTTTTATCATTAGTAGTAGTATCAGTAGGTTAAAGCAGTCTGGTTGTGCATATTATATCCATGCATATTCTGCAGTAAAAGCCAAGCACAGGTCTCCAGCATGCTTATGTCATAACTTAAGTCACCTGAGATCTGATCCATTTCATACATAAGGCCATTGTGGTAGGGAATACCTTGAAGTTTGCGTCGGTGAAAGCGAGGAGATCCCAGGAAACTATTTTTAATGGTATGCAGCCGTGTTTTCCACGGAGCTGGGGTAACTCTTGGGGAAGTGGGAGGAGTATTGGTGGGACTGTTGGTTGGTGTGGCTCGCTGAGACAGCTTCGGACTAGAAAGTGGAGATGAACCAGGACTTCCTGTAATGCTGGCTTTTCGCCTGAAATCAGAAAAAGAAACAAATGGATTTTTTTTCATCATAGTTTTGTTTTTGATATTAAATGATACCTGCAGAAAAGCATGGGAAAAAGAAAACAAAAGAAAACATTAAATGATTTTTTATTTAAAAGGAAAGAAATAAAGTCTGACCTGGATAGTGGAAAGTAATAACATGAACCATGTAAATAAGATTAAAAGATTTAGCATTGCATACATTGTTTACGTGATAATGTTTAGATCATCTTTAAGTGAATTGTACCTTACCTACTAAGCTTCATCCAGAGGAAAAAATTTCATAAAATACATACAGCAGTAAAAGTGCAAACAAGTAAGATCAAAAGTATTCTTCTGTTTTGTTATTGCTTGAGAACATTAAAATATTGCTTCCCATTTGATCATCCAAGTCAAGCTATATTTTGAACCACATAAGTAACAAATAGGAGAATTTTTGACTACACAGATCATGATAATCAGTATCTGGTTTTATTATTGTGGGAAAATCAATCAAAATAGTGAATAATTGAATAGTTTGGTACCCACTTAGAAGAATATCAACTTCATTATGAGGTATTGTTAAATATTTAGTCACATCACAAGTTTTTCATTAGAGTTCTAGAATGAAGATACTATTAGAAACTTGATTTATGATAAAGTTACATTTAATAATTCAAGATGAATATATATTACCTCTATATGGATATATTAGAAAATTTATTAAAGAATACATTTTACAAAAAAAAAAAGAGTAGTTTATACCTAAGTTTGCAAATTGTAATTATTTGAAATCTCATATCATTACATTTATAAGAATGAAGTAATCATGATGAATAAATGGAACAATATATAGTGTGGTATTTTAGCAATTGAGTTCAAATGTCATTAAAACTTTTTCATGACATAACTATTGTTCTCAAGAGCATTAGTAGTAGTATAGTAGTTAGAACACTGTTCTAGCAAGCCATTAAAAGTTAGCTGTCTCAAGAAATATGGCTTTATGGCAAAGTCGACCATTCCGATAAATATACAAAATGAAAATAATGAGTGATGCTTATTTTAGTCTAAAATTCTATATCTTTAACAAATCAGATCATTCAATTTTTCATTTCTAAGATCTCAAACCTATTTTGTTCTATCTTATTGCTTACAATGAGCATAATTTGTGTAAGACTAGCCAAAAATATTATATACTACTAGCCTTAAACATGAGCTAACTGTTTATTTGGTAGCAGAAAATCACATTGAAGATCATTATTTCTAATACACACAATCAATTAATTGTATGAGTGTAAATGTATGAAGTTAAAATTGCTTTCACATAATGTACCAATATGATCGTTCAATTTGTATAGCAGAAGTTTCTTGTTGCTCTCTGTCAGAAAGTATATATCAGACTGTGTATATACTTGAATTAATGACCATTTTATGCAGAATTTGAATTCTTATTTCGAGCCAAGTTTTTAGTGTGCCTCAAGAATTCACCTTAAGCTTTAAAAGAGAACAAGGCAGCACAATTCAACTTATATGGTTAATGTAATGATTGAAATCAATGTTTTATTTCATAATGACTTAAAAGATTAGAATGCTACAAGTAGTATAAATATAGTGTAAAGTATATTATATCAACATTCATTCTACAAGTTGGGTCTATATCTATTTCCTCCATTATGACTTCCATAAAGAATGCGAAAATAATATAAAGAATTCACTGAGAATACAATGATGTTGCGTAAGTGTATGAACTTGTATATCCTATAGGAAGATGTGTACTTTAATTGAATAAAGAGAAATTTATCTGTCTAAGGTGGACAGAAATGAAACATGCAAAAAACAAAAATAGCAGTGGCTACAACATTTATGTACAACAAAATGATAACAAGTGAAAGTAAAGTGCATAATAACACAACATTGGCTTTTGATATATAATGATATGCCTAATATGTTTGTTCACATGTAAATGAATATACACATAGACACAAATACATATATCTATATACATATGTGTGCATGCAGCTGACACTGTGAGAGGAACCCATGTTGTTTCATAGAGATGAATTCAGATTTTAAGTGTTCAGCAGTACTAGAGTTATATTGGACATGAAAAGCATAATTAGATCATGTATCATTAGTCAATTTAAAGTTGGAATGAGCCAGACTATAGACTGCATAATCGAACAATTAGCTATTAAAGGAAAGGAAATCACCATGCCTCATTCAAATTGATCTGGTTATTTCCAGCTCATTAACACGGTAATGTTTTTATGTGATGGAGTGGGAAATTGAAAACAATCTCCATGGTAAAGAATTATCATAGCAGAGTAGAGTGGAGAAAGTCATTTTTGAAAATCATCAACTTTGTTGAGAAATCAGTGGTCAGTTGTGATAGTGGGAGGACCTCTTCAGTTTTGGCACACTGTCATCTCCCCAAATGTGTCCTCATTTGCTAAATTTTTTAACATTGGGCAAGTATATAGTGGAAGATTATCTAACATTTTTGTTTGAACTGTAGACAACTTACTGTGAAACATCAGATTTTAGGTTATGTTCAAAACATCTGAAATGCATGGGGAATATCCAGAAAAATAAATATCCATTCTACAGACAAAATTCCTTCCCATAGACCAAAACAAAACCTTTCTTTATGGAAAAAGGATGCCATGAAATACAAAAAACACAAAAAAACAACTCAAGTATAGCAGGTTCGATGAACGAGTCAGGGATCATGTTGAACATGTCTGAACCATTATCCATCATGAAATGAGAAGAATATCCAGACTTACAAAAGATGATTTGCTTTGCACTTTGAATGAGGCCAGATTAAATAGCAGATTAGATAAATTTAACACCTCAAAAATCTGTTAAAAGAAAAGTCTATCAAATTCTAATCTGCGTAATGGAATATTCTTGAATTGTTTGTAGCATTAACTGAAGGATCTTAGTTAGAAATAGAGATGTCTGTTATTTACATGTCTCTTCACATATGGATATGCAGTTTGCAAAAATATCAGGCAAAGAATGATAACAATGAACAATGATAGCTTACAAAGAAAACTTTAGGTACTGTTAGTTTAACATAATCAGTTATTAAAAATAAATAAGTTTGTTGAAAACAATGAACATCTCTCCCTTCTATCTTGCCTCGATCCTAAACTCTTTGTATCTTGACATGCATTATAGAATGTAAGCATAGACTCTCAGCACAAAAGCACAACACAGCATAACTATAGTTCAGTTAGGTTATGAGTGTATATTTACCCAACTATAAACCAATTATAAGAAATGTAAATTTACTTTCATATTGATCAAAGATATCAATCAGATTTTTCATGAAAAGAATTTGGTAATCTAAAAGCCAAGGTATATATAAGTTCATCTAATGGAAAAAAAAACATCATGTAGTGAAAAATATATGATTTGCATATTGTGGTAGTAGATAAAATCAAAAAAGGTGGTAGTAGTAGTAGCAGTAGCAATGTCTTAAAATACATTATGCAGAGTTATTTGAAGAGAGTATACATCAAGAGATTTTGGTATTTGTGAAGGCAGTAGCACATATAATGAAGTAATTGTACAAATATTATTTGATGACATTTTAAGATTCTGAAAGCCCATTTTAAAAAAAGAAAATAGTTAAAGGAGAAATGAATGATGCAAAATATCTTGGAGCCACTCATAATAGAATATGGAAATAAAAGGACTTGATATAAAGTAATACTGTTGTATATGGAAGATGAAATTATGTAACAACTGAATAGAAAAAGAAAAAACAAAAGAAAAAATCAGAAATTGTCACAAGGTGTAAAAGGTTCAGTGAACAAGAAATCAAAATGTAAAACTTTTAAGTTGAGTAGAAAAACCAATGAAAATCAAAGAAGACTGTAAACTATACAAATGGAAAATTAATATATCTATCAATCTCTCCTTTTCTCTCTCTCTATATACACACACACACATACATGTGTGTACATATATATATATATATATATATATATATATATATATATATATATATATATATATATATATATATATATATATTCAGCGAGAGAGAGAGAGAGAAAAAGAGAGAGAAGGTGATTCATTAAATGTGAAAGACCTGGATTTCTGGATGAGAGCCAATCTCTTCTCATATTTCTGGTTAGTTCTTCAAAAGCCTTGATTCAGTGATTCCGTTGATGAAGTATTTTTAAAGTCCACTGCTTTCAGCAGTTTTACTACCATTATGATATACTAAAGCGCAATCATTTTTCCCTTTCTGTAAATTTTGAATGGCAATAGTGTTTGAGAGGTATGGTGTTCACTTTGTAATGATATACGAACCCCTTCATCATTCAAACCACAACTTCCAGAAAACTTCCCCTAAATATGAAAAGAGAGAAATGTTATCATGAAGAAATCCATGAACATGTTGTCTACATATTCAATTATAAGTCAGAGGCAATATCTTAATATTGGTGAAAATGAGTTTTATCCCTCATTACATTTAATATTTTTTTGTTTTTAAATTCTTGTCTTGAAAGAGTTAATTATTCTCATGCTTGAAAACAAAAATGACCCTACCAACAAAACTTAATCAGGAATATAACAGATGTAATTCAAGTTATATACAGCTTAATTTCTTAAGACGCATATGTTTTAAAATGTACTAATTAATAAGCAAATTCTGAGCCATGAAAATGAAGTTATTTAGAGTCGATAAGCATTAAAGGGCTTTGAATCTTCCTAACTTAGCTAATTTCTGATGTTTAGCAATATCATTCAAGTACACTGGCAAATTCTCTATTAGCCCTGAGATATATTTTGATCATGGAAAAATATTATTCACTTATATAATAATCACAAGAAAAAAAATAGATTATTATCTAAATGATAAAGTATTTTCTTTCAGTCTTGTCAATGACATTCCACTGTAAGCAGAAAAGCAATGAAAGGAAAGATGGAAATAAACTTGAGGCAGTGGCAGCAGACAACACAAAGTGAGGAAGGACTACAAATGAGAGATTAAAATTCGATTGAAGACGGTCCTTATTACTTACACCTGCTGAATGGCAAGTGCCCTCCGAGAGGCAACAGGAGATCCTTCGCTGATGCTGCCTAATGAAAGTCGGCTGAAGGCAGAGAAACAGAGGAGGGTCAGAGATGAAATAGATGGATAGAAAGTAAGATATAAACAGACTGAGAGATATATTGATTGATATGGAAATTGTGCTTGATAGGTAGATCAATAGATAGATAGATAGATAAAGAAAACAACTGAATTCTTTGAAGTTAATTGGAAATGAAAGAGACAGTCTGGATAAAATGCAAAAATGTATATTGATGCCTTGTTATGTGCAGTAGTTGAAAAAAAATGGTCACAGTTTTCCATGGGACAAGAGAACACTTTATTCAAAAAGAAAAAAGTATGTACAAAGAACATAGCAGTTCTACTTTGACTTTAAATACTAATTCAATGTATGCATATATATGAGTGTGTGCATTCTAAAATGTAACTACAATTATCTCTGAAAAAACATCCATATCAACATATATTTTTGTATATATATACATACATATATATATATGTGTGTGTGTGTGTGTGTGTGTGTGTGTGTGTGTGTGTGTGTGTGTGTATGCATGTAAGTGGTAAGAAACATTAAATATTCCTTCCCAATTTAATTAATTAGAATTAAAAGTTTTATAATTATGCAAAAACTAAAAGAAACCTAGTAAATTTATACATAAAAAAATATATGAACTACTGTAACCCTTAATGTTCATAAAGAATTTATTTATCTATTTATTCATTTAGTGTGCCATATCTTAGTTTTTCAAGTGACTACACTTGAACAGAGCAGGTATCTGGATCAGATAAACTTCTTTCTTACATAAAACAATGTCATAATCCATCTACATGTTTCCTTCTTGGTTAATCACTCGTTTATATTCAGATGTATCATCTTGACCATCTTCCTAGTCTCCTTTTCAATTTGGGCAGAATATTTAAAATCACAATGGGCTAAGCAGTTCTAGAATGTCTTGGCACTTATACTTCACTGAGTTATGTTTGAGGATTGTTTTTTCATTTATTCCAGAATAGTAACTCTTTTAGAAAGTGGCAAATTTTTACATGGGATTGTACTGCCATGTGATATATTTCCACTCTAAAAGGCTTACAACAATCACTACCAAACCAAAGTTTACTAAATGGTGATTGAGTCAGCATAATGTTGACCTAATTAAATGACTTGCTGGCCCAAGTAAGCAAAGGAAATTATTACAAATACATTTAATTTATTATGCTTTTGCCAGACTTGGCTAAGATAAATTGATGCAGAAATAAACTTACGATTTCATATGTAGAAATACACACACATAAATCTAAATAAAATATTAGGTTTATATCAATACTTGTTTGTATGTAGATATCTGATGGACACAACCAACTTTGACACAAGTTTATGATAATGAGCTCTCATTATGGAAATAACTAACAATGACTTGTGAAATAAAAACTGTTCCGCTAAAAAATGTTTTGCTATGATGAATATATATATATATATATATATATATATATATATATATATTCCGCTATGATGAATATACACATACACACACACACACACATATATATATATATATATATATATACATATATATATATATATATATATATATATATACATATATATATATATATATATATATATATATATATATATATATATATATATATATATATGTGAGTATATTTTAAAAAAAATCACTGTAAATTGAAAATGTGCTAAGAACATGTTTGATAACGATGTGTGTATTGGGGGGGTGCAAGTTCAGCATCAATCTTAACGTTTCACGCTGAAATCAAAATATCTAATTTAAAATAAGAGAGTAAACTCCATTGTTACCTTTGAGAGCCATTGAGCTGGACAGCGTCAACTCTTTTTCTGGGAGGATCTGCAAAAGACAATTTTAGTTGGGATAACTAAAACTGAATAAGAGGAAGGGAGATAACCATTGAAAATTATAAAGCTATTAACAATTCAGCATCAAGAGTCCTGGTTTCTGTAGGAATTATATAAATGCAACAACAAAAATCATTAAAATTCACTTTCATGTTATTCATATTATTCATTACAAGTTAAAAAGAGAACAAAGTAGATTCACTGTTACTCTAACAGCAGTCATTATTAGCCAGCTGAGATTACAGTGTTTCCATAGACTTTTTTTAGTAACACTTACATAACAATCCAACTTCCAGTTGATGTAACATGATATAGAGAATTCAATCGTAAATAAATGGTACTGCAACAATAGATCATAGGCAGAAAAATTAATAATACAGTTTCCATTTCTTAACCTGTTGGGTATGTTGATACAAAGTCCTAATAATAACAAATTAAATTATGAGGATAAAACACTATGTATGAAAATAATTATGTAAAAAAGGGTCATTCAAATTTATCTGCTCTATTGATCTTTACTAGTTATAACAAATTTACACACTTAAATCAAACAGAGGATTAGCATAAATGAATTTGGTTACTGAGACTTGTAACTAACTGCACTTTTTTTCTGAGGAAAGAATCTCAGATAAATGACAGAAGAGATACTGACGTGTTTTCAAAGGAAAGACAGTAGGAAAAAGTTTAAAAGCTGTTGAGCTATTTTTACTGATAGAGAATCAAGAACTTATTAATTTTGTTGTAGGGATTTTATATGGACTGAATCACTCATCTTGAAACATCTTGCTAATGATAGCATTTCCATTATTAATCTTGTTCAAGAAGAATTAGTAAGCAGTAATGGATGATGCCAAATAATAGATGAATTACTGTAATGTTTATCTATAGAAAGTATACCTCAAAGTTCAAAGTTTGTTAGGAAGTGGGATCAAATAAATGATATAAAATAGTAAAGTAGAAGGTCTGGTTAGTCAATCAATAGAAACCATCACGTGACCAACATCTTTTGGCAACATGTCATGTTGAGGATGATGAATTAAAAAATAGGTGATCAATCAATAAGTTCCACTCTCGCCTTTTGTTGGGAGGTGATCATGAGAAAAGTCTGAATTTCCAAAGAACAAGCATGAATGCTGCTGAACACTAATTAAGGGATCATTAAGCATTAACTTACATTGCAAATTAAACCTCCAACTGAAAACCTATTGGGGGGGGGGATTAAAAAACAAAACAAAAAATAAATGTTTTTTCCAGATATAATAAGAGGTAAATGTTTAAATTTGCAGCCCTTTAGCTCCAATGGAGCGGCCTGTTTGTGTGATACATGTGTGAGTCCGTCAGCTAGACCAACTGATGGTGACAATTTCGGTTAACAGTTTCTAATTCTGAGAGAGTCAATGCTAATTTCCCAATATTAACAGATGAGTTATGATTACTGGTGGAAATATCATTTCAAAATTAAATTAATGGATTGTATTAGAAAACCATTTTATCTAAGAAAGTCAACTTCAGTATAACTTATCAGAGAGAGTGGAGTTTAATGCATGAATGAATGGAGCTCTAACTTCTAATAATTTTAATGAATTTTCATCCAGAGTATGATCATCTGAACATTAATTTATTATACGACTTTATTTTGTTCTTTTATCAATTTTGAGTTTATTGGGTTCTTTCGGGAATATATTCAGAGATTTTATGGTGTAAGATTGCTCAAGCATGTAAGAAATGTGTCAAACAATGCATGACTCTGGAAAAATTGAAGCCATCCTAAACGTGTGGAATTTACATGAAGATGGAATCACCATAAACAAACTATTGCTGACTATTATTACAATAGTGGGTTCAATCCATACTAGGTGCCCTACACCTGTGGCTTCGAGTTGTACAAAGCTAAGCTTAGTAAAAATTTTTGAATAATTCCTGTTTCCCAGAGTAGCTGGACAAACTTGGAGCAATTAACAAGAAATTAATTTGATATTAAAAAAAGGTATCTTGAAATGAAAAAAAGGAATAAGAAAAAGACTTACCGGCATCATTCCGGCTCCTAATTTCAATATCATCTTCTATGCTAGGATTTCTTAATTTTCTATCTAACAGCAGAAAATATACAACCTTTTCTGTATTGTGTCTGCAAGAAAAAGAAAATGTATGCATGAGAATCAAAAGAGAAACAGCATCTGCCATCAGATTTATTTCCATATTCAAAATAATTCATAATGTTCAAAAAATTTTACCAAACCATCTACAGAAGATGCTTTTCGGCCGGTTGGTCGGTCAGTCCCAGTTCTGCTAATCAACAGAAAGATGAAGGAGGGGATTTTCTGTTTTATTTATGAGTTGCTATTATGTTATAAGGTGTGATCTCATCAATAGATGGTGTGTCAAGCATTGGTTTTTCACAGTGTTGCCAAGTATCATTTGTTTTAATAACTGAATCTGTGCAAAAATAGCTAAAATTGGCTAACTTTTCAATTTCCTACCAACTTTATAGCTAAAAATGTTGTATATACCTATTCAAAGCCCACCTTCCAAATGAAATAGCCATACAGAATCCAGAACAAATCATTGATAAAAATTGTACTCTTAATTTGATTTAATAGCTTTTTTTTAATAGCCAGATTTTTGGGTGAATCATCCTCACCTTCCTGCATGTACTACAACTACCACAATTAGTAATGCTACTACTACTTTGTTTAGAATCCCTTTAAAATTGGAAATCATTGAACTTGTTATTCCCTGCAACTCATAACACTGGTTTGAATAGTGTTGTTGGGTTTAAGTTATCCATGTGTTCTGATATTTATGAATCCAGACTTTGCTCAGTCTTAACTGTTCATAGTAAAAACTTGAAATCTTGCCCATACACACTCCCTTCATTGAGAGAGGAATAAGTTCTTTTAAAATTCCCCTTCAAAATGAGGTTTTAGTGGGGTGTTCAATTTTCAAAATAAGTTTATGCTAAATTTGTCCCAAGTTTATGTCCAGCCTTGTTTTTTTTAAATTTGGCCATTTTAGCGCCCAACATTGATCATCCCTTTTTCCAATCTTTTAACTGATCACTCCAACATGACATGCAGCCAAAAGACATTGGTCACTGGGTGGTTGAGAAAAAAAAAAAACCTCACATATATCTCATCTGTTATGCATGTAACTGTTGCTGTTGTAGTCATAGAAATCTGCCCATCAAGAGATTGGACCCCAGTAAAGTGCCCATCAAAAGATTGGACCCCAGAAAAGTGCCCATCTGGAAATCTGCCCATCATAAATTTATTGTGGATGGAAAACTATCCATCAAAACATAAATTGCCTCTCATTCTCTTATTTCTTTTCATTTTTAATTAATAAACAGTTTTTGTTTTTTTTCACACACTAGCTGTCTCGAATTTGTTTTTTTTTTCACACACTGAACGTCTGGAATTTAATGAAGGAGAAAAAGCACCCATTTTATAAGGTTTTATTTAGAACCTTTGATAAAACTTGATCACAGTGGTCCCGATTGGAATTCTGAGCGTGAAATAAAAAGGGAACAATTTTAAAGAACAATTCATTCAAAGCAAAAATTTTCCACTATTATGGGTCAAAATATAGGGGAAATTTTTTTCACTTCCAAGGGAAATTCATGAGTCAAAATTGAGAGGTAATTTTTTCTCACACTTTCAGGAATTGAACTACAAAGGAATTTTGTCTCAAAATTAACGGAGGACATTTTTTTCACTCTTTGGAGACAAAATCAAAGGGAATTTCAGTCATTTTTAGTGGTCAAAATGGGGAAAGTTTTTTTTTTTCATTTCCAGGGGTCAAAATCAAAAAGAAATTTTTTTTTAGCTTTTAGGGATCAAAATTGAGGGGGGATATTTTTTTTCGATTTTAGGGTTGAAGATTGAGAAAAAGATTTTTTCAATTTTAGGATCTGAAATCAAGTGATTTTTAAAAAAAACTTTCAGAAGTCAAAATTGAGGGGAGAGCTTTTTTTCCAATTTTAGCTGTCAAAAGAGGTGATTTTTTTTCCCCTTCCAAGTGTCAAAATCTTGGGGATTTTTCCATTTGTAAAGCTCAAAATCACTGGGGATGATTTTTCACTTTTAGTGATCAAAATTGAGAGGTAATTGCTTTTCTATTATCAGGGGTCAAAATCAAAGGGAAATTCCTTTTTACTGTTAATGGGTCAAAATTAAGGAGAAAGATCTTTTTTTCAATCATAGGAGTCGAAATCCAAAAGATCATTTTTCCACTTTAAGAGTCAAAATTGAAGGGGAAGACTTTTTCCAGTTTTAGGGGTCAGAACTGATGGGAAGAGTATTGTTCTATTTTGAAGCAAAAAAAATTTGAAGGAGAACTATTTTTTTTCACTTTTATGGGTCAAATTTATTTGAGGGGGAAGATTTTTTTTCACTTTTAGGGGTCAAATTTGTGTTGGGACTTTTTTTCTTCCTTTTTTTTGGTTTAAAAATCAACAATGGAGATTTTTTTTCTCCCAGTAAAAATTAACATTCCCTCTTGATTGTCACAACCGAGAAGGAACATTTATTTTCATTTTTAAAAGTCAAAATTAAGTGGACATTTTTTTTTCACTCTTAGATCAAAATCTAGGGGTGACATTTTTTCTCAATTTTAGGGGTCAAATTGAAGCAGGAATTTTTTTTCACTCTTAGGGGTTAAAATTGCAGAGGAAATTTCTTTTTGATTTCGAGGGTCAAATCTGGGGGAAACTGATTGTCACTGACACCAAGATAGAATTTCTTTCCACTTCTGGGGTCAAAATTGAGAATGAATTTGTTTTTTTTTTTACTTTCAAGTCAAAATTGAGGGGGAACTCTTCCCCCTTTTTGAGATCAACTCCTTCTTCTTTCTATCATCCACCCACAAATATCCATTTTTTACAATTTGTCCAATTTTTGAACATTAGCACCCCCCCTCCTTTTAACAATAGTCTTCTAAACATTATACCCCTATTTTCAATGTTATACCTCTCCTTTTCAACTTCTAACCTTTTTTAACATCAGACTCTCTTTTTTTACATCAGGTCCTCTCTTTTGGGAGTTTAGCCTTACTTTTTTCTCATATTAATGCCCGTTTTGAACTGTGTCTTCCAACCCCTCTTTAACATTAGTTCCCCCTTTTTATAGTAGCCAGACTTTTTTTCACTTCAGGCAAATATCCTTTCTTACAGTAGCACCCAACTTTTTCAACATTAGCCCCCCCCCTTTTTTTACTCTAAGTAAAGAGTGGCATTAAAACATTTTTTAAAACAAATTTAATTAAACACTATCCAATTTTCATCTATCTTTCTTTTTCTTTTTGGACAGCAATTTATTTGGCCTGTTAGGGTGGGTATTTAGTCTAGTCATTCATCATCATCATCAGTTTTTTAACGTCGGTTGTTGGACATAGACCTTCCCCAGGATTTGCCACACTTCTCTATCATGGGCATTGCGGTGCCAGAACTTCCTAAACTTGTCTAGCTTGTCTCTCCATCTAATATTCTGTTGGCGTCGGTTGCGCATGTGATCTCTAGGGATCCATATCGTGAGTCATGATGTCCATCGGTGGTCTGCCATTCTTGCAACACGGCCAGTCCACTGAGATTTTTAATGGATTCTATGATGTCCCTGTCTCTTGTCTTTTCCCAGATGTATTGTGCTGCCTTGTGGTATCTCCATGTGAGGCCCAGCATAATTCTTTCATGTGCATGTTGCATGGTTCTCAATTTGCGGATCTGTCTCTTGGTTAGGTTCCATGTTTCAGCTCCATAAGTGACTATTGGGAGGATGCATTGGTTATACATCTTTCTTTTTAAGATTAATGGGATAATATAAATGAATTCAATAACACTAATCCAACACCTGAGTGCAAAAAACCAAACAATAAAAGAATGTACTCACTTTGAACTTAATAATTCCTGTACAAGTTTCTCTTTATCTTTAAAGCACTGAAGCGAGTTCATAGTTGACAAAACATCTGGATCTAGGTCTTCTACGGAGGGAATAATGGAAGTCTGAAAAGTCAACATGAAAATATTCTGATTTGGTAGGAGTAATATAATAGTAAATTATTCATTTCATTTTCCATTAAGATGGGGTAATAAAATGATTTTCAAATGGCTGAGCAAGGTTCTAGTCATATCTTTATTTTATTTCAAGAACTTGAAATACTTCTTCTTTAGGAAACTAGATGGTATTATGCAATTAGTGCTTAGTAAAATAAAAGGAAGTAAAAAATTGTCAGTTGTTTGTATCACTAAGTTTTGGCTGCTGTACTTCATCTTTCTTTTCTAATTAGAGACCCTTGTGGGATTTATTGCTAGACTTTCTAATTGGATCTTTTTTACCTTTGATGAATAATAATAATGAATTTTACTAAAATAAAACCTTCAAATATATTTGTTTAAAGCTAACACTTACAGGAATGCAAAGTTTATAATCCAAATATTGTAGGAATATTAATTTTTGATGTAAAAAAAAGTTGATGAAAATGAGTCTCATTATTCTCTATTTCATATGTAAATTAGTGCTTTTGATATGAAAATGGAAAAATATTTTGATACTGGAATCTATGAATGACATTATTCAACTGTTTGAGCTTCCCTTCATAGTGTACAGAAAAACATATCCCTTTAATGCAATAACAGCATTCAGTCTTTAGAAGGTACCCTATAAATGGAGATAGTATGAGATAAAATAACTTCAGTACAAGTGTGTACTGTTATGCTAACCGATGCAATGCCTCTTTCCTTGTAGGGTAAAGCATACTAAAACAGACAAACACGAAAATGTTCAAGTTGCTGCTCCTTGCTTGTAAATTTATTGTTGTTGAAACATATCAAATAAGTCTTATTCACAATGTGAAGTAAGTTAGAACACAACATAGAGTGGGTTTTTAATATTCATGATGGTTACATATTGAGATCTTGTTCAAAAATGTCAAAGTCCACAAATATATATACTCTCATTTCATTATTATTTTATTTTATTCAATACAGGTGCAAGAGTAATCTGTAATTTCTTGGTCTTTGGGGGATTTCATTGATTGCTAAATATATTTCCTTTAGAACCCATGGGTATGAATAAAAGAATAAGAACAATACATATTTCAAGAACAAGCAGCATAAGGCAGACACACAAAACACTTCAACAGAAGGAAAGAAAGATCACTATCCTCCTCACTTGGATCAAGCTTACTGCAATACTGAAGAAGCATGTGTGAATCAGACAGATTTTTGGCGTATGATATAATTAGTGGATACCCAGTGAAAACATGAATCTGCCAATATGGAGACCCAACAGTAAAAATGAATTATGTTCCTTTTTTGCTGAACCAATTCTTTCAAAAAATTATCTTTTAAACACATAATTGATAAAATGAAAGCTTGATGAATAAAAACAAAACTGTTCTTCATTTACAATAGGGTAAAGTACCTACCTGGACTACTTGGGCCACTGGTAATTCTAATTCAATTTGACCTTGGACATCTCTGCAAAATATAATTTGGTGAGTTATCATTAGATAGTTATGCAAAAATGAATTATTTTTAAATATCTTCGACTGGCATTAAATTTTTTTAGATAAAACAAAAATAAAAATTGCTTAACGGACAAATCCAACAAGAATCTTTGCATGGTTGACTTTTTTCACTATAGTCTTTAAAAATCATAACATTTCTATCAGTAACATCTCATTTTCCCCATGGGTAGATACATCTTGTTAAAATCAAAGCAAGCTCTTAATTGAAGATGTAAAATAAATTTTTCTTCTCTAGAATGAACTTGCCATAACAACTAAGACAGAATTCCAAATTCAGCTTTCAGATCTGAGTTTCAAGTATTCAGCTACGATTGCAGAGAGCTGTCATTTTGCAAGTCAACAAATAATCCAGTGATGATGCTACATTACTAAATGAAGATCTGATATAAAATGTGATGATTTACAAAAAGTTCAAGAGAGGAGCCAACCAATTTAATCAAGCCATCAGAGAATTAGGAGAAAATTACACAAATAATCGACAAACAAGTTCATCATTCATTAAAATCAGAGAATAGCCAAAATTAACAGAATGCTTTCTGAATATACAAATCACAAATTACTGTGAACTGCTTAGTACATTTTTCTTGAATTAAAGCATATAATGTGCTGTAATTTTCAACAAAAGATTTCATAAATGAATAATTGCTTATTCCACTAAAGTGTCTGAATGATGTACATAAAATATATTTTGGTTGCTATTAGTAGCTTTTGAGAATTTATTACAATGATTTCCTTTTGAGAAGACCATTTACAATAATTGAAATCTTCACAAAAAGAAATGTTAACTTTTGGAAGTAAGGTAAAAGTGAATATACCAATCGTACATAGGGTGGATCTTTTGATTGCCACTCTAATGCTGCTTGTACTTTCAGTTGTGTGTATAAAACCTTTTACAATAATCAATAAAGAGTGGAACTTTGAAATCAAATGTTTCCTCTTTGAGGTAAATGTAACATTGAACATATGATTATTCTACATTGAACCCCGAAGGAATACTTCCAAGTGCTGGTTACTTGAGCAGATGTCTCCTCTCAATTTATTGATAATACTCCACTTTGATTAAATCATTTTTACCAAAGAAACTGTTTTGCCACTCTTAGATTATTAATTTTTCATCCATATTGTTTTTCAAAAATTAGCTACAGTCCAAAATATAACATACACAGCACTGTATAGGTTTTGTCTATCTTTGCACTTTGAGGTGGGTTTGTCCAAAGGTGGGATCCTCATAATATTCATACTGGTGCATAAACTATTTATTTAGCTACAAATGATGACATTTTCAAGAGATATAATAGATAAAGGTACATTAAATCTAATTTGCTGTAAGGTAGGTAGTCACCATGGAGGAGAACTTAATTACATAATGTAAATCACTTCATGATAATATGGCTTGCTCGATGGCTGGTTTGAACCAATTGAAAGAATAAACATTATGATCTAATGTTTAAATGAAGTTTTATTTACATCATTTACATCTTAGCTTCTTTCAGTACACATGGCCAAAGAAATGAAGAATGTTGTTTTGAAAGAGAGAAAATATTCTGAACAGAATTGTAATTGAAAAACAATTTTTTTACTGTGACAAAAAAACAACACATCAAGTAAAACATGACCTCTACACAATAATTGTTATTAAGGCAATCTCACCACTGCAATAAATATCATATAAGTTAATAATAAAAATATTAATATGATAATCAAATTATTAGAAAACTGTATACCACTTCTGGAAGAAATAGCTTTTCATTTGTTATGGATATATATATGTGTGTGAGTGTGTGTGTGTGTGTGTGTGTGTGTGTGTGAGAGAGAGAGTGAATGTTGAACAATACTAAGCAATATTTCATACCAAGTAACAATATTCAAAATGTAATGGCCACTTTAAATTTTATGGGATTAAGACAAATAAAATTCTGCGAGACCAAAAGATGAAAAATAAATAATTTAATTACAATAATTCAAGTTAGATACACACATAGCAAAATTAGAATATTTCATATTTTAAAAAAAAATTGAGCAAAATCATGGTTTGATAATTTGGAAGTTAATGACTATTAAAAACATCATGAAGAAGTATTTAATTAACACAAATGATTGTAAAGATATTGAAAACATCATAAGTCTGCCATTAAAAGAACAAATAGATAGAAGATGGAGAGATTTGTAGCTGGTTTTAGATTCTGAGAGAACAGTACAATTTAAGTGTCAATGAAAAGAGAGTGAGACTTCTGAAAGGAACCGATTGAAGACAATGGTGCATCCCAATTATACAGATGGACACAATCACTATCCAGTTAAAACAATTGGACACAATAGTGCAATCAGTTTTGGCCAACAAACAGTGCTATCTCAAAAAATATCACACACGCACATGTATATATAGTATAAATATCATATAGTACACATTTATCAAGAAAAAGTATGATCTTACACACTAATACACACCAACACACACACATATATATATATATATATATATACATATATATACACATTTTCGTATACATATATACACATATATATTCATATACACATATGCATACATATATATCTATCCACATATACGTATATGTACAGATATATGTATATATATACATATATATGTATACACACACACACACACACACACACACACACATATATATATTGAATATATATACATACAAAATACAAACATATTACATACATATGTATACATATATATATAAATATTTATGTATACATACACATATACATATACATACATATATATATATGTATATAAACATATGAATATATAAACATACATAAATATATAAACAAACATATCTATACATATACACAGCTCAATTCAAAATAACATCATATCCATAATGAAACGATAGCAACATTATAATCAATTTGAATTTTCAAAACAATTTATCATGTAGTGATCATAAATTCAGTACCACAGCTTAGGCATATCATCTGGTCTTCTCATTAAAGTCTTTTTTAATTAACAAAAAACATGTCTAGTGAAAAAATAAGGTTTTTAATAGCAAATATTACACTGATTTAGGTTACTCACTGTTCCAAAATATTATTATATTTTCAAAGTATAAGATTTATTGTTTTGGTTTTCTTTCTTCTTTTTATTAGAGGACAATTTTATGACTTGTCCATTTAGTCTAAGAAATTTTGTATGTAGTAGCTTTCTTTCTGGTTATATATCAAATTAGCATGAGTAGAATAAACATTAGAAGAAAATAGTGCAGCTACAAGAATTGGAACTGTGACCGACAGGGTAGCTGCTTCAACGTAGCGTTGCACTTATCATTTGATATATATATATATATATATATATATATATATATATATATATATATATATATATATATATATTACACATACAAATGTATATATATACACACACACATATAATGACAAGGTAGAGGTGTTATTTCTGTGGTTTTCATGTGAGGGAATCTGTGCTGTTAGCTACTCCTAAAGTTTGGTCAAGGAATCCCGAAGTTAAAATTGATGTCACTTTGATCTTTGAGTGTATATATTTGCATCCTATATACAATTTCAGGTGTGTGGCATTTGTTCTGTAAGACACATTTTTCAGGGTCAATTAAATTTTTCATGTAGGAGTTCTTGCATCATGTTTCCAAGTATCCAGATTAATATTTTGTCATTACAGTTTTTGATAGTTCTCTCAGTATTATTCATGCAGCTACCTGATCATGTATGAGTGTAATTTGTTATTATGTGGGAAATATTTTTCAACACATTCAAAAAAATTTTCACCAACATTGGTAATAACTTGCTCATTAAATGGTGATGTGAATCATATCACAGTCTTCTTTCTGCTTCTGTTATTTCAGTTAGGGCTTTTTGTTTGTTTTGGAGTTCTCAATCAAATTCAAGGGTATGTTTTATAAATGCACTTTTATAGGCACTTTTTAGAAAATCTGACTGTTTTTGCGAAAAACTTTCTCCTTTGAGGAGTTTAGTGTTAATCTAGAATTTACTGAATGTGGAACTTGTTTTAGAATAGAAGGCAGATGATTAGATTATATTGAAGTATTGTATTTCCATTTGCCATCATCATTGAAAAAGGATGATATGTCCACAATATGTAACAATTACAAATAAAATTGACTTTGGTGGACAAATTTATGATTTAACTAATGATACCAAATGGAACATCAGAATACCAAAATCAAGCCAACGAAAAGCCAAGCTGTTTTTTTTATCAAGCCTATAGTGAAGAATTATTTAATATATGTATGAATATTTCATACATCATATACAAGATAAATGATATAAGCCACGTCTCAAAATGAACAATAAGAGCTATTATTCAAAGATAATGCTGATATTATGTATAATCATATATGATAATCATATAATATATCATGATTATATACTCAAGTATATATATATATATATATATATATATATATATATATATATATATATATATATACATACACACACACACATACACACACACACAGAGAGTATATTTGCCAACATACAAGATGCTTACATATTTATAAAGCATCTAAGAAATTAATTACAATAATAAAAACAATCATTTCTGGGTCCTTTTAATATATGATAATTCCTTTTTGGAGGGGTGTAAAATGCTGGCAAATATAATATAATGTATTATATGATATGGTATTATATTATATATGTGCATGTACACAGTTAGATACAACGTT
>OY735230.1:28985897-28995897 GCA_963457665.1 Thysanoteuthis rhombus | reverse complement strand
AGATAGTTTTTGCATCAAGATTTCTCATTCATGTGGCAGGGATAAAAATTACTGCCATAAATATGCCTTATGGCATAGATAGCCTGTTTTTGTAAGAAACAAATATCCAGTAAAAACTGACAAATTCATGTTAGAAAATGAAACATATTAAATATAAATACATAAGTCTCACTTCAGATTACTTTTATATTTTATATCTATATTGCAAACCTGTAGATGTAAGGAAGTAAATTTGGACAAATAGTTCCTTGACTGTAAAATGTGTTGAAGAATAGGGAAGAATATCCTACCTTTCATATCTGAATTCTACAATCCTAAAAAGATTATATATGTTGTCAAAACTATCAAATATGGAGTATTTAGAAAAAAAGCAGGGTCAAAAATGGCCAAAACTTTTTAAAAAGTTGATAAATAAATAAAATAAAAATAATGCCTTTAAATAAAATTGAAAATTCTAGTCTACATTTTGGACTAGACACTATATAATCTTAGAATAAAGTCACCACTGATAAAATTTGAAAATCCTTTTCATATGATGATTTTTTTCTAATTAATAGTTTTTGTTTTCAAAAATGAAAAAAAAGAAGCCTTTGCAATACAAGGCTTTAGGAAAGCTACAATTTTGAAGGAATGCATGGCGGAAATCTAAGCGAACTAAGATTAAGAAAAATTAAAAAAAAAAACTATAGAATTCCTCTTGGCAAGCAATGGATGCACAATTAATTATTTTTCAAATGCTCTTGCTGTGATATGATTGGTTGAACAACTTCGGAACTGAAAGGTTCTCACAGCATAAGAAAAAAAAAACGTTTTAAGGTGCTCAAACAACAAAAATTAAAGCACGGATGTTGTTGACAAAAAAACTGACATGCAGCCAGCACAAGCACACTGAATGTCTCATACTTACAACATGCGAAGTTTACTGACATACACTTTTACAGTTTGGCAACACATTTCTTTAAACCTTTATTTTCTCTTTAATTTTTGGTTTTCTTCAAGATTTTTCACCTGTCCCCTCCTTTTTGTGAGTATGGACATGTGTCATTTAAAAGAGAGCCAGAATGTCATCACCATCCCAGTTTTATTTCAGTGTTTGAGAAAAGAGAACATAAATCCCACGATTTGGTGAAATATGCTTCTTATGTTATTTCAAGAGAAGAAAACAATTTCTGCCATTTTTGAAAAATATCTTAAGTATCCAAACTTGAACAATTTTTGACATAACAAGAAGAAATAATAGTATTCAATGATCTTTGGAGGGTAGTGTACATAAATCATATAATCTTTGTCGGTTTTATTTTGGTAAAATATTATACTAAATATCATTTTATCAATTTTTGTAAGGACACAGCTTTTACTGACTGGTATATCAGGTTACAAATCAGTTACAGTTACAAATACTAGGTAGCTATAAACAAATTAAAAAACATTTAATTCATGTTCAGTCTATTATAGTCTTAATGCAAATAAGGATCTCTGCCAAAATTTTGACTTGATCATGTAAATTGTATGAATTTGAAGTTTTGTGCATTTTTGTAGAGTGGACAATATTACAATATTGTTTAAAATAACAGAAATTGTTTTTTTGCATACCAAAATACATATGAAACATTTTCATCTTCACTAGGAGAATAAGAGTGACACTTATCCAACACTGATTTGATCCTTATAATGATTTTTTAATTGATGGAAGCAGCCAATAAAATTTGGTTAACCTGAAAGAACGTTTTTTTTTTTCATTTTTTTTCTGGTTGAGCATTTAAAAAATATATCATTTTACATACTTGCTGAAGTGCAAGCTGATTTGATAGAGAGCCAGTTACTGATTTTAATAGTTTTAGTGTAGAACCTCCAAGCTTAAATGTAAAAATCAAGACTAAATTTTCATGTCTTGCTCTTTAATTCAAAAACTGTTTCATCCAATTCAAGTTTTTAAAAATTATTTTAAACATCTTATCTAATGCTAAGGGGATTAGAGATAAATTCAAGTTAAATCCAATTTCTCAATTACTAAAAAATGCAAGAAAATGAGCATATTTTGGTTTGTTCAAGTGAAATCATAAAAAACTATAAGTTTATAATTTTTCAAATTATTATTTTGGGACAAAAAAACAAAAAACAAAGATACAGCCAGAAATGTTTCCTTGTTTTCATTTTGGCAATTAATAATTAACTTTTTGCACCAACAAGTCAGAAATTGGTTACCACATTGAATTTACCAAATATAAAATTTGATAACATTATTTACTAACTTTTGTAAACTAGCTCTGAAATTTACATTTTTGTCCACTTCATATTTCAATGTCTTCAAAAGTTAGTTCTATCAAAGATTAAGTAAGTATATTGAATTATTTTGGAAATGTTCATGGTAAAAGATTGTAAAAATGAGGAAAGGCTTTCAAAAACAAAATCACCATGACACCCTTGAACATAACAGAAGACAAATTGGTTATTCTGAAAATTTATTCTACAAAGATAAGTAAGCTAATCTCTAAAATTTACAAACTGATGCTTGCAAAATCTCATTTCTCAAACAAGAGCAAATCATCAATTTGGATGTTATTTTTTCCTAAGGGGCTAAAATTAGTTTGCATAACTGAGAAAGGTCCATGAATGGAGAGATGATGAAAAGTTGTACTTCAGTTAAAAAATACTTAAAAAATTATAATATACACCAGTACAAAAGCTTAATATTTTTCTAATATAAATTACATATTAAAAGTAGACTACTTGCCATATCCCTCAGTGATCATAAGATAACAACTTCATTTATGCTTCATTATGGTGAGAAGATCATCATTCCCTTGGTCAAACTCTGCTTTTTCAGGAGAGGACAGACCATTGTTTGTGTGTGTGTGAGTATATATATATATATATATATATATATATATATATATATATATATACACATATATATATACATATATATATATATACACAAATATATATACATATATATATATATACACAAATATATATACATATATATATATACATATATATATAAATATGTGTATTTGTGTATGTGTGTTTTTTGGTAAAACCGACATTCTGTCAGATCACCTCACATCAGCATAAATACACATCTACGTGGAAGAAAAGTACTATTTTTTCTTGACTGTGTCTGATATTCGAAATAGTAACCCTTTCAGAATCAGCTGTGAGTACTTTTTTCAAGAACTAAGCTCTGTATTGCTACCACTTCTCCTTAAAAATGATTTGTTTGGTACATTGACATGGCAAATACAGCAATTTTAATTTGGAAAGAAAATTATCATATGTGAATGTCAACTGTTAAATCTCTCATTTATGTATGTTATTAACATTGTAATTAAATATCATCTTCAATAACCTCTAACCAACACTCATTTTACTTTACATCTAAATAATGAATTATCTTTTGCATTAAGGGATGTCCATTCAATCCATAACTAAGTAATACTTTAGGACTGACATTCTCATCTTCATCACAATGTCTCTTATACATTAGGTCATTGTCATTAGTAAATACACTTATGAAAACTTTATTATGAATAGACATATCAAGATTATGTACCTTCATACTCATATATACACATACATACATGTGTGCATATATATGTGTACATATTTATGAATTGTGAAGAGGTTAGAGGTCCAAACAGTGTAATAAAACTGCAAAGATGAAGATATTGAAATTAATTACTTAGTCACAAAGATACTTCATGCTATAAATTTGTGAAATTTAGTCCTTTATTCAGTTGAACAGTTGAGAGGAATGGTTAGACTCAATATAGAGAGGTATGGCCAAGCACTAGTGAGTTGAAGCAGTTTGAGGGTGAGATAATCGATCAATGTGATAACCAGTGACCTACTCCAACATTTGTCACACAGAGACATGGTGGAATGGTTGGTCCAAATCTTTCCCAAAATGGTGTAGTATTATTCCCACAGAAATGGACAAGTAACTTGAGATGGAAAAAATGAAAAAACTGTGCAGGTATACACCACATACATTTTGCGTTTCATGAAATGGGGAAAAAAGTTAGGAACAAAATAACCAAAATAGCACAGAAGGTTCCACACTGATTCTGTCCACTATGAACATCATTTATTGTACAGAAAACACAACAGTATTTCTTTTTGATAATGCTATTCTAGTGTCTCTTCAATTTTCTAATGCTATGCTTCATTCCTTCATATTAAATTGCTATGATTAGAACAAACATACCAGAAATGTACAAAGAAATAAAGTACAACAGAATAAAAAGAGAAACTCTAAAAAAATAAAAAAGAAACAGTTGTGTTTTCAATATTTCATGTTATATGAGAATCTGCTTTCCAAATAAATATGCCAATATAAAACTGCACATCATTATATAATTATGCATATATGGATTACTTACATACATTTATCTGTGCTATAGATGTATGTGTAAATATACAAATGCCAAAATTGTAGCCAAAGTGCTTTTTCTATAGCATTATCCTCATAGTTCATGCTGGGCAAAGCACACTCACTGGGATTGAACCCAACAACCAGCCCACATACTATTATCAACAACCAATCATGCTATCTGGGATTAGGCTGATACAGCACAACTCATGGTTGAGAAATTGTACAATTGATTGTAACCAAAATTAAGGCTTACAATCACTTATAATTAAAAAAATCATACTCATGAACAAGTGAGCAGGAAAAAATGCTTCAGGATTATTATCCTCGACCATAGAATATGAAAGTTGAAAGTCATTCATGACTCCTGTGAGGCTACAAACTTTATTATCATTATTATGATTATTATTATGATTATTATTATTATGATTATTATTATCATTATCAAATAAATATTAGTATCATTATTATTATTGTGATTATTATTATTTTTATTATTGATGCCAAATGAAGGACTCAGAGTTAAGATTTGAGCTGAGTCATTTCTGAGAGATTAACGTACCAATAGATTTGTTGGCACGCCTCAGCTCTGCAGAAATGACCTGCTCTCGGCCAGAAGTGGTGTAATATCACACATTCAATTGATAAGCAATGGCAGACTTACCTTGTGACCCCAATCGCAGACAGTAATTGCGACCTGCGATTGATCTGCAGTCTAAATGGGAGAAAAATATCACTTACCCATTTAACAAAAAAAAGTGTGTGTGTATATTTATATATAGAGAGAGATATAGATAGATATATGGATAGAAAATCTCTGACAAAATCAAACAAAAAAATGGAAATTATTCATCCATTTCTTAGTAATATGGAAGAACTTGCTCAAGCTTCATCTCTCAATAGAAACAGTTATGAAGCTGAGCATTCCCTCCCTGTGATGAGATGATGAATCAAGTCTTTCTCAAAAGCTTCAGTATTATGTTATACAAACAGTAAGGCAGAAGGCTTTTTCTCTAAAACATGCACCTGATTACAGTTGATACTTGATAAAGGATATTAACAGACAATTTTCAATGAATTAGCGTCCAAATTAAGATTGGGCAAAGAGTTATCACTCTCCAGTAAAAATATATAAACATGTATAGAATAATTTTTATCTCCTATCTAAATTCATACATTCATTTTTGTCAAGTTCTTCAATCGATAAGAAACATTTTGTAGTTTTATTTGTAGGAAATAATGTAAAGATGATATTTGATCATGTCACATTTTTTAATGTTTACAAGTAAAAATTATATGTTAACCTTTAGCACACTTTTTGCAAAAAGGAAATGGTATGCTCTGTTGTTTTAAAAAGAGCGAGGGGAAAAATTGATGACAACTGAGCTTCAGAGATGATAATTCTTAAACAACTAATCAGAGAATTAAAGGTTTGGTTTCTTTCATCTTTTCCTTGAAATGAGAAAAATAGCTGCTAAAGTTGAAATCTTTAACAATTTAAAAGTTCAGGAGCAAAGGAAATTCATCAAGTTAGCAATTATCGGTAATTATGAGTCCATTCTGACTATTATTTCTGTGTTAGTTGCTCTATCATAACAATACTTCCATCATAGTATTCTCTAATTCTAATCAGGTCATATGATAGAGGTAATTTCCTCCACTGCTGGAATTTGAGTCCAGTAAAAAATAAAGTTTATAATAACATGGGGAAAAGTGTCATTTTCAGTAGATATATTTATTGCTGGCACTTTTTTGTCATTTTTAACAGCTCTACAAAAAACTTTTCAATTTCTCCTTAGTAAAAAAGTCTTCAATAAAAAAAGCATGCAAACCGAAATAAATGCAAGATTAGTTTGAATAAATTCGTAAACACAAAGAAACTGCTATGAATGAAGGACTTTTTATAACATCCATCATACTTTAGTGACAGAAAGAAAGGCATCACAATACCACTGTATCCAAATTGGTTATTAATAGTAATGAAGAAAATAGGAAATCTTAAAAGATAGTTGCAGTTGACAAACACTTATGTGCGACTAAACTTTCATAATACATGAGGTATTTGGGTTTTAACACTAGTGCATAACAGTGAAGCAGACCTAAAAATTAAAACAGAAAATACATGATGCACAAGAGTTTTATGAGTATTCAGTGAAAGGTAGAAAAAGAAAATAATGAAAATTGCCTTGAAGGATTAAATAAAAAGAAAAGAGAAAATGATACTGTAGAAATAGAAGTGTTAACTAGTATGAAAAGCACAAGATCAGGAGGTTATGGTAAAAAAGATCTTGTGACAAAAAATATAAGGTGACTGTTGATATAAGTATACATGATATAGATAAATGAATAATGTGTACAAGATAGCATAGGAATACTACGAAGTATCAGTGAAAAAAAAAACCTGTAAAAATACATAGTGACTATAAATTGGTTTAATAGACATGAAATTAGTGCAGTAAATGTATTGGATACGGGAATAAGCACTTCGCAAGGAAAATGGTCAAGTGCAGGATAGTGAACAAGTATCACAAAGGAGTATAGCAAACAAATATCACATGCATAATTGAATAAATTGCCAAAAATGCTAAATGACTGGTGTATAAATTTAATAAAGGAATGATTTAAATTTTTGTTTCTTTCATTCTTACAGCTAAGAAAGCTGCACCATTTAGAAGTTTTTCAGATAAGTAAATCATTAAGATGAAGCATGAATTATAAATTGAAAACAGTACTATATTCCTGAAGATATTAAACAGCAAAAATAGCTTTTTAGTTCTATATACAGGCATGTGCATATGTTAGCAAGTAAAAAGGTTTAGTTCTATATTGAGATTATGAAAAAAAAATGAATGAATCAGAAGACCAGAAAACTCTGAACAATCATTTACAGAAAAACTTGAAAGAAAATGGATTTTGAAAATCTTTCATCAAAATGGAATAATAAAAAAGCTGCGATGTGAACATTTAGAAGAAACTGAGATAATATAAAAAAAGAGAAAAAAAAGGAAAGAGAGGAGAGAAACTGCCTCAAATCATTCATCTCCCTCTAAGGGATCTGATAAATTTATATTCAAAGTGTGCTAAAGGCTAAACAACACTATTTGTTTTACAAAGATGTTTTTTCACATCAAATATTCAAAACTAAAGTCAAAAACTGAAATACATTTTCAAATAAAACAAGTGCTTATATCATTATTTCAATTAAAAAGATCAAAATATGAAACATGGTCAGAGGTGATCTAACATGTACAATAGCTGAAGGATCGTGAAGTGGAAATAATGAAAAAAAAAGAGGAGGACGGAGAGTGTACAGAATCTATGATAAAGAAAGAATTCCAAGAAAAAATCCAAGAAAAGAATTGTTATTCTAAGGTTTACTTTATTTTGAATAAAGAAAATAATTAAGAATAAAGATTTTAAAGTTGTATCTTTTTTTTAAAAATCATGTCAATTCAAACAAAAACATCAAAAATGAAATAATGAAAACAGAAGAGTAAAGAAAGAGAAAAGTGATTTTTTTCAACTGATGGAATTTGTAAAATGAAGACATTGCCCCTAATTAGGATTGTTTAGATATATGGCGATAACTTTTGGATCAATTATAAAATGGTAATATGACATAAAACCATTAGGGTTCATGTTAAATTAAAACAAATTAAAGTAGGTCTTAACTTGGTTAGTGAAATGAAAGTAGTAAAAGACCGTAAGGTCAATGCTTGTAAAAATGAAAGAGATGAAAATAAAGGATCTCACATGTATAAGTGATGTTGAAATTCTTATATGAGAAAACAGACCTTAAAATAAAGCTAAAAGTTCAGAGATTGAATCCTTAATCCATAATGAGAAGCCTATTTTCCATCCTCAGTAATGTTGAATTGGCCCACATAAATTATGAATGGTATCATAGCATGCTTACATGTGGAGAACACATTCTTCAAGTGTTCAATAAAAGTGGAGGAAGGGAACAAATATAACAAATGCATTATGCTCCAGTACCATAGAATTTTTATTCAAAATGTAGCCTGACTTGGACTCATGAAAATTATTTTATAATGAAAGATGTTAGAGTAAGAATTTCTACAAATAGAATGAATTCTAGGGATTCATTTTTAAATTGATCTAAAATGTGAAAAATGTCAACCAAGTAGGTGATGTAAGATGAAACCCTTTAATACCAGTCTGCCACAAAGGTGGGATTTACAGAACAAATCTAAGGAGCTTTTAATTTTTCCTTATGTAAGATAGCATAAAGAAACGGTAGCTGAGATAGAATACATACTTTTATTCTATTTTCATCATGAATTCTAATGTTCACAAAATCATTTTTCACTCATAATAAAACAAGAATAAACTTGACAGTTTTATAAATTGAAATACTTAAATGAAGTTATTGTTTTATCAAAATTAAGAAATATAGTTAAATATTTTATTGAACATGATTCCAACAATTTATTTATAGAAGAATATCTTATAGTGACAATTGCTTATAAATATATATTCCAATTTTGATTGAAAAATCTTTTGATTTCAGTATTAGTTTCAAAGTAAAATTTCACTATATGAAGAAAATCTGGTCTTCCCACCGAAAAATTATTTTTATTTCAAACCCGGAGAGATTGTATTATTATTGGAAGAATAATGAGTTTTGGACTTGAGTAAGGTCAGTAATAAACAAACAATCTAATGTTGTAAGTTATTTTTTTGGTATGGACACAGAAAGCTGCAAAAAATCTGAGTTGAGGTAAGAAAAAAATATACTTTGTACTGGATTAAAAATTTGAATATTCTCCATGAACAGTTATGTTATTTCATGGAGGATAGATTCTTGCTACGCCATTATCTCTGCTAACAAAGTTGTAGAGGAATAAGTATTCTACTGCGTCTGTCAGTCTTTCTGTCTATCTACAAAATATCTCCAAAATTACATAATAAATTTCAATTAAATTTTGTGTAAGGCTGGGGAACGGGTTATGGAAGAGTTAGTCTAATTCTGGGGCAGATCCAGATCCATTTGATCAAGAGATTTTTTTCAATTACCTCCCCTAACAATGGCATTAGTAGATGTATATGTGCTTTGGGTGCTTTTTACTTTAGAACTGGAGTTATCAAGTTCAAAAAGTTTTTCCACAAACATATCAATTCGTAGAATATTACCATAGTTTGAGGCATTTTTGCTTTTCAAAATTTTCTTGTCACAATATATGCAGAAAATATGTTAATTGTTGGATTTTGATTTTTTTTGCTAATTAATACTATGTCATTAAAATGAATGAGAAACTATTACTTCCTGGTAGAAAATTTGTATTAATTTAAAAATGTCAACAAATGTTACATTACTCATTTTGCGATTTTTTTGATAATGAGAAATATCCTCCCCTATACTCAATACTTTATTCTATATTTAAAGACCATATCTGCAGGAATTATTTCCCTCATTTTCCCTTTCCTATTCAAGGGGAGATAAAATTACATTGTATTATGTCTACTGAAACTAACCCCTTTGATTGACAACTTTTTTGTTTTATGTCATCAATAACAATGTACTCTAACAATGATAAATGATAAAAATACATTTTCATGGTCTGATGTTTTTCAAAACATGAAAGAATAAAGATATAAGATAAA